>JAZAYU010001261.1:0-66013 GCA_038501625.1 Corbicula japonica | reverse complement strand
GCATTGCACAAATGATATAATTACAGACGAAATTGGATATGGAGACATTTCAGAAAACTTCAACTTCCGGTTTTATTCAAAATGTTTCAGATTCAAAATGTTTCTGATTCAAAATGTTTCAGTTACCAATATCATTACACAAAGCCAAGTATGTTATGCAACTTAACTATGAAAACAAACTGTAGACTCATATAAATATCATGATCTAAATATCAATTCATCGGATAAGTTCAGCAAAAACATGCACAAAATCAAAAGTGCAAACCCATTATTTTGTCTGGGGTTCATGCGCCGCTGTATTTGGAATGGTATTAATCTGAAAATACCCCATTGAAGGTTCCATGTTTATTGCAATATGCATACCATTTTTAGGATGGATAAAAATTGTACTGTTTTGTAGTGTAAATATTGAATTGCGCTAAACCCGAGGTTAGGCTGCGTGGGCAGTAAAATGCATTTCCATCACTTCACCTCAAGGATATACGTCCTGCTTTTTAAGTTTTGCCTTTGTAGTGTAAATATTGAATAGCGCTAAACCCGAGGTTAGGTTGCGTGGGCAGTAAAATACATTTCCATCACTTCACCCCAAGGATAAACGTCCTGCTTTTTAAATTTTGCCTTTGTAGTGTAAATATTGAATAGCGCTAAACCCGAGGTTAGGCTGCGTGGGCAGTAAAATGCATTTCCATCACTACACCCCAAGGATATACGTCCTGCTTTTTAAATTTTGCCTTTGTAGTGTAAATATTGAATTGCGCTAAACCCGAGGTTAGGCTGCGTGGGCAGTAAAATGCATTTCCATCACTACACCCCAAGGATATACGCCCTGCTTTTTAAATTTTGCCTTTGGCGTTGTCTGTGATATGCAGGATTTATATTCTAAGACCACCTATCATAATTCTATTCTGTTCAGTTCCGCCCATTGTTTTCTCGTTTAGGGCAAACCCATTCTTTTATCTGGGGACCATACGCCGCTGAACATGGAATGGTGTTAATCTGAAAATACCTCATTGATGGTTCTATGTTCACCGCCATATGCATACCATCGTGTTTGGGATGGATCAAAATTGTACTTGGTGTAAATATTGAGATGCGCTCAACCCGGGGCTAGGCGGCGTGGGCAGAAATATGCAATCCCATTACTGCCCGTGAACAGGCTCAATCTAACCGAGCCTGCAGTATATTCATTTTTGTCGTGTTCGCTGGCCTTCAAAGTTCTCTTTTCATCTATTTAAATATTTTCACTCGTAGGTTGACGGCGTAAGAACATTACTTCACAGTTTTACTTTGTTTCAGGTCTTCTTCCGTTTTAAATAATAAATTTTGTTATTTGAAACTACTTAGTATTTTCGTCCTCAGAAGTGACCAGGCACCTTAAACACGCCTTCATCCAATCAAATTTACAGTATATGCGTGATTTCGGGCATGTGTGCATGCGTGGGTAAGTGTGTGTACGCGCATGGCTGTGAGCGCGGCATGATTATACTTGTCGTAGCAAGTACGAGTTTCTTAAATTATAACACTAAAAAATATACAAGTGCTTTAAAAAAGAATACGACTTCTTAGTCTTTGCTCGAGTATACTCTATTATTTCAATATTTAACCGATATATATTTTAATAAAAAAAATAAAAAAAATATCAAAAGCCAGGCTACTTAAAAGCACGAATACAATATAAATGATTTACTAGATCGGTGGTCATGTTGATCTGAATACAAGACAGACTTCTTCTAAACCGACTGTTCTTCTTATAAATTCTGCCGGGTATAAAAGGTTCGAAATAAAAACTTAAACAGTACGAAAGTACTACTGTTACAATTGCACCAGTGGTTGAGAAAAAACGTTTACATAGCCTAGATTGTTGTTTGCAATTTTTTTATGTTTACAAACTAAAGATATGTTTGTATGGATATCTTTATATTTTGTTAATATAGACTGTATCAAATCTATATCAAATAATACGCATCAATGTGTTCATAATAACTACTTAAAATTGCAAAAGGAAAAAATGAAGATGAACTGTTTGCTTTGATCTGTGTCAATTTAAAATATCCTCTATTAAAAGGTTTTTTAAAATCTTCTGTTAGACATATTGTTTACAAACAATGTTTGAAATCCCTGGAATAGTGATTAAAGGATAACGCATGATTTTTAATTTCATGCTGTACTTAACTGCCTGTATTACTTAGATGATTTTGAATAAACCAGACAAGTTCGTTTTAAAGTGTTGATAAACGGAAATAAAGTTTAACAAGTGGAGGAATTGCGTTACACGGTGAGTTAATAATTCTTATGACAGATGAAAATAAACATGGAATAAGTTTGATTTAAATCACTCAGCTTGCTCATCTTACACGTATCAGTTGCACAGTTGATGTATTTATACATTGTGATAACATTTATTGAAGGTATTCAGAAAAGGTTCTGAAAACTCGTATGTTTTGTTACATTAGAGGGAGCAGCAGTTATTGTGGTATGTTTATTAAGAATCCAACACTTAGTCTTGTAAAATCAATCTATTGCCAAACTGTTTGATTTTAGTTGTTGTTGTTGTTGTTTTTCATTTGACAAATGTTGATTCAAGTAGAACAAACATGATCACTAGTAACTTACAAGTGACAATGATATTATACGCTTCCTTCACGGCGTGGGCAGAAATATACATGCATTTCCATTCTTGCCCGTTAACTGCTCATTCAAATTACAAAACAAAAAACTTAAACAGGAATTTTGGAAATATACATTATTGCAAAGATCTACACATTTTCTTCACATCAGTGAAGGAATTTTGAAAATCGGACTGTAAATAGCTAAACAAAGGCTGTTCAAAATTGCTTATTTAACTCTGCCGAGTTCCCGCCAAAACAGTTCACAGATTGAGGTGACAGATTTTTCCATCTTTACCGAATGTCCCATGCAAGATACTTTTTCTTGCATACCGTTTACTGTTCATAACATTTGTGTACGTATTTACAAACTAAATGTTGTTTCCTTACGCTGAAATATTGACGTTAACGTAAACCTTATTTTCTAAATGACGTCAAAAACTTGAATAAATTACGTCAGATACTTGAAGACGTGACGTCACTCGTGTAGCACGCGAACGTTATCTTTTCCCTAGGGAAAAGATAAGATTTTTTTCCCCGGTAAAACACGTGGAAATACTTAAACGGTATGCAAGAAAAAATTAATGCTCTTTTTAAAAGATTTCAACTTGCGACTTCAGACGGCTTTTAAATTCTATACGGCATGTTTTTTTTTGCTTTAATAATTGGAATTAATTATCATCATTAATTAATCTGTATCGGGAATCATGAACTATAACTTCTTTTTTTCCACATAAACAGAAGTGTTTCCTAAAGAACACTTAAATCTGAAATTTATATCATAATTTATAAATTCTTATGTTTCATCGTTCTGCATTTCTTAGTTTTGAGGGTTTTTTTTAAATACATAATAAGAAGTATTTAAGGCTTAACATTCAAATGCAATCATACTTCATTGCTTTAAACCTTCGGTGTAATGTTATGCAACTTTGAACGTTATGGTACTGTTTTCATCAAATCTATAAATCGTGATTGCTGACATGGTTGAATGCTTTACAGTGTGAATAAATCTGTTATTTATTTAAAACGTTGTCACGTAAAAGAAAAATAAACACTGAATAATCTTTATAGTATTTTCAGATAACTGATAACTTGTTTATTGAACTCTTCAAAGATTTTATATTTTCGCGATATCTACTTTAACATGCGTGTGTTTTTGAGAAAGGCTTAATGATACATTTGATTTCATTATTGTAGACGGCATACCGATGTTAAAAATTTACAAGCGTATTCGCAGATGAGATACCAATGATCGTGACTCACGGAGAGATACCTTCCAGCCTAATATGTCTCACATGTACAAGGCACCACATAAAACTTTCTGATGGTATTGTTCCCGGACCTTATGTGTTAACAACCATCATTATTATGTAAACAGTTTTTGCAGTTGAACAAAAACAATGGAGTGTGACGTTCATCAAACGATATTAAATCATTTAGGAAACACCTGACACCTTACGGCAGATTTAATGTACAAAGTGTCATGATTAAGGTTGGATTAATTCCAAGAACGACAACTGTGACCCATGGCTGACAGACATCCGGCAAAGAAGTGTTTGCACCACTGGCCAACTCGTTTTCTCTGTGTTATCGTGATAGCATTACAAGCTGCTTCCATCAACTGGTACCTCATGACGAACCTTTCATTTATCTGGGCAGCAATATATGTCGCAGACGCTGTTGTCTTGTCTCTATTTGTGTTAGCTATAATAATGTCAACAAGAAGTATATACAAGGAGAATCATACAGAAAACGTGACTGCTGACGATCTGCAACATCTCCCCATGACCTACAGCCTGGCTGGTTAATGCCATACTGCTTGAAGGTAACTGTCATATTTACCACATTTTCTACGGATCTCGAAGAGGTCAATTTCTTTGGACCAAATACACTCAAGACAACCCTCGCCTTATCAGGAGTAGTGTTTTTAACATTTCTACCCCCCCCCCCCCTCCCAGCCTGATGTGAAAACTGGAACCAGAAAAGCCATGATAGTTTTACTCACAGCAACTGTTGTCTTTGACATACTTGATGGAATCGATATTTTAGAAAACCTTTTCGACAAAACTGTGCGTGATACATTTCCACGAGATCTTGACCGATTTATTATAGCGACATGTTGTGTTAACTTTCTGTTACCCGCTGTTCCTTTGTTTACACTGGCAAAAACCAAGTTCGCGCTAATTCCACTTCCGGAAAAGCATGAGCTGATGTACAAATTCGCTATAGCATATCTCGTAAACTTCCCATTGTTCGTGATTCGGATGGTCACGTGGCATGGTCTGTCTCAAGGTATATCGATCTTTGTGTTTAAGAATTTTAAGGTTATGGGCGCAGTCACTTTCGAGATATGTGAACATTTCCTCTGCATCAGCAAAGAAGACGAAGCGGAAGAAGTAGCACAAGTAACAGACATGATAGAAAAATATGATGCCAACATGTATAGGCCCTCTAAAATCATGGTTTCAGATACGGCTGTATGACATTGTGGCATAGAACACAGTATATTGCACTTTGTGATATTATATGCACGAAACTTTGCAGATGTGTTTTGAATGCATCTTTTATTCTCTCGTTCTCAGGTAAAATATTTAAAGTTACTTAGATGCCCTTTTCCCCGAACCAGTTATTTTTCTCAACACTTAATAAAATAAGCTTGCAAAAGATTTTCACGAAGGTTTGAAAATTTGATATAAAAGGCTATAAAATTTATTTATTAGTTTTGTGAAAGTTTGAATTTTTTTATAGGTGGACAATGTTATTTAGACCATGTTTCGAAGATTGTCATTTTCGTTGAAAAACATATTGATCCTTCTGGTCTGCAATTTCAAGTAATTACATAAACTATTATTTCTTTATCAGCCTTTATCAGAACTAATTTTGGCGTAAAATAGATCCCCTTAGACGTAATTAGCAGCAGATTGTATCATATCATACATTTTCATAGTACTTAACCAATTCTCCGTCTTCCGTAACTCTTATTTGTGTAATAAAAAGTTGAAACATGTAAGCTTGTGTGCTTCATAAATCTGTAATTTAATTAACATCACAGCAGCCTTTAAGTTAAGAATGTTTCCAAGTACCAGTCTGCTTAAACGTAATTCCATAGCCGTAGATACAAACGGAGTTATCAGCAACATGCCTACTACCACGGAGATTGAACATGATATGTCTCCTACTGGGGAGCGAACCAGTAGGGCCACAATGCCTAGCCATGCAGTGCTTATTACGTTACCTATTGAGCTAACCGGGACAACCCCCAAAAATGTTCTTTGGATAACCCAGATTAACGTTTTCATCACTGCATGACACCGGAAACTGATTATATGTCTCGTATTACTGATAACAGTACTGACACCATGTACAGGGCATACTTTTTACGTCCACACACCACAAAAAGGCAGGAATATAATTTCTTCTGTGAAAAAAGTCTTGCACGGACTGCAACATTACGCATTATTTTCGGCAGGAAGTAAAGGTAATGACATGGCCACTTACCAATAAACAACAACAATCTTAGCTAGTCTCCTAAACAACAGGAAACCTTAGATAGTGAGACCAAAGAATCATTGTTTCGTAAATCACTGCCGGAACAGCAACTTACAGATCTAAATGAATCTTAAAAGTTTCCTTTTATATAATAGAAATAGCCATTGATTTGAATTCTGAATGTTATTTGATCATATGCACAATGTCGTACCTAAAAGATGCTGCAATTATTTTTGTCTCGGCAACTTTCAAACATTAAACATTTGCTTTTAGACCAATTGTAACCACTTCCGGTTAAAACAATCTTTTCCGAATAAAGAATCTGTCGACCTCTCCAAGTTTTTAACTGTCATTTGACAGCAGTGTACAGGTTTTGACAGACCTGATACATGTTCACATGTTTACTGCTAAAAGGTTCACATAAAGCTGAAAAAAAATATGTATAAAAACAATGTTACACAATTATGCAATACCATGTAAGAGAGTGATGGAAAAGTAAGTCTTATCTTTAAAATTGTTTACTTGATTTAATTCTTACATATCTAACAAGAAGCTAACATGTTAATCCAGACTGCTTATATGTGCAGGTTGATCTAGATTTACACTTGTCACACAAGATAAAATCTGGAGTAAAGGTAGTTCGCTGAGTAACAAAAATTTCCTAAAGGCGTTTAAGTATTGTTTCATATTACAACAGCTTGTGCCAGATTCAACAAAAAGCTTGAAAGCATGTAAGTTATTAATTTTTATAAAGTATCATTAAAATATTTAAGCACTTTTGACATCAAAAGTCCCATTTCAATAGGTATTGCACTAACTAATTGCACTATGAGCGTCTAATATAACATTAAAGTCTTCTATACATGGCCCAGGGTAGAAATAATACAATCACATGGAAGCACACCATCAACCCTCAATGGGTAGCTAGATACTGGTGCACCAGTGATTGCTTACCGAAGGTACACGTAAACCAAACAAAGTTCAGTAAAGCATGTTATTGTTATAGCTAAAATAACACAAAATAAATACGATTATCTCACGGAAATATATCTTCGAATAAAACACTAGGCGTCGTTAAGATGGGTGTATCACTCGAGATTTTACCCTCGTGACGTATCAATGTACATCTGTAGGCTGCCCTATGACATATTGTACAATTTATCACAGGAAGATAGCAATTGTTTCCTAAATATGTAGTTTTGGGTTTAATTTCTCACATACTGTTTCGTTAGCATTTGCCAAATTATCACGCGTCTCGAATCACAGTGCAAAATATATGTTTCAATGTGTTGGACGTGTGTTGCAGCCGTCATCAGAGAAACTGCAATTTTGTAATATAACCATTAAATTACTATTTTAAAGATATACCATAACTCTCCTTACTGCATATTGTATTTACTTTCGCGGGGACAAGCTTTCGCACAAACGTCGGAAATGATATATTTTCATGGGCATAAATTCGCGCAATTTTGTATTTTTAATAAGAAAAATATCATGACATGCTGTAATTGTGCTGGGGTTTGAATTCCATCATTAACTTCGTGTGAAATACGCGAAATATAAGCCCCGCGATATATGATGAAACCACAGTTGTTTATAAATAGAAATTCGCATTGGACAAAAACGGTGACATACAATTTTATATAAAACTAAACTGGCGGCAATATACCATACTTAGTTAAATATCGCATATAGAGCCATCTGGATACATACCAACTAATATGGAGGCATACAGACCGAATAGGAGGCATTCAAAAGACCAATATGGAGGCATACAGCAGACCAATATGGAAACATACGGCAGACCAATATGGAAACATACGGCAGACCAATATGGAAACATACGGCAGACCAATATGGATGCATACTGAGACAAATATGGAAACATGCGGCATACCAATATGTAGGCACACAGACCATTGAAGAAGCATACAGATCAACATGGAGGTATACGGCAGACCAATGAGGAGACATGCAACAGACAGAAATGGAGGCACACGGCAGATAAATATGGATGCATACGGCTGATAAATATGAAGGCATACGACAGACCAATATGAAGGCATGCAGGATTTCAATTTATAGACTACATATTTTCAAATGAGACAAAAACCTATTAACATGCAATAGGATGCCATATGTAAGGCCTGGGGACATCGTTGTTTGGCCCTTTTGACCACGAAATTATGATATCTAATATCGCTTCTTCGCATCGTGTTTTGCGATCTCGCATCGTTTTTCTTAGCAATCTCGCATCGTGTTTTCGCGTTTCGTGGTCACCCCAAGAGGTCGAAGAAGCGAAACAACGATGGCCACAAAGAAACACCGTACATGTATATGTTTGCTTCTGCACAGTATGTCTTTAAAATTTGGGTTATTTCTGTTATTGAAAGTCTTTGAAGATGAAGTAATATGTCACGTATGATATTAATTAATATTTCAAAACACGTATTCATTGTTTGCTCCTTTTGCTATTCAGTAATGTGTACGGAGTCAACGATCAGTACGAAAGGGAATATTGTAAACATTCATATAGACAGAATGCAGTTTGTTGTGATATGTTCCCACTATATTATGTACACTACTGACGCACAATAATTATATATTTTGGATGTTCAATTAATTTAGTTCGTGATGATTTTGTTCCGCACGCAGATTTGTTTTTAATTTTCATCGTACTATAAATCAAGCTTTTGAAATTGTTTTAGGTGTTAAAATTGAGCAGTTATCTATGAAGATGCATTCATCTGTTTATGACTTTTGAGTTTGAGTATTTTGGCGAAACGAGATTAAATACAAAGATCTACATATTAGTAGGCGTACTCGTAAACACAGGTGGCGTTTAATTTGCAAATAGATGGGAAAAACTTTTGAGAGCAACCAAATACGATAAATATCAACCTATTGCTAGCTCGGTATGGTTGAGCCAGTTGAATAGTAATGGAAATGTCTATTACAATTCACGCCGCCTAGGATCGGATTGACTGCTATCAAATATGTACAGAAATACGTGTATATGTATCTTGCTCACGCACTTGATTGACTTAAATGGTGACTGATTTATAGCAGCATGGAGTATTTCCTTATTTCGTTGCTGGCTACAACAACCGCCTGCTATTGTCAGAATAACAAGGTACACAGTACATGTCCTGCCTGGGATCAAACACTGGTTAACTACAGTGACCACATTGCAAAAAATGATGAATAAACTAATACTCTAATACTCTAATTAACAGAATAAAACAGCTTAATACCGCATCGTCAGCAGTGATGACGTCATAAAATTACATATTGTACTTTGACCCTCACCAATCAAGTCCTACCCTTATGATGCATTTCGATGAATTAAGCTTGATCAGTTTTCGAGAAAATGGTGATTATACTTTATGTCGTCGCCGTCACAATTAGAACAACTGAGATAAAAGAAAAAATATTTAAAGCTGTTTATTCACAGTTCAGGATGGAATAATTCAATGTCTCAGCTGTGGTTTATTATTAATTTCACAGCTATATAATGCCTATAAATGACTAAAAGGAGCGAATTTCGCCAAAATTTTGGAATAATCAGGTAAAGTTAGGACCCGAAGTTAGCGAATTTTACTGCGTTATTAACGCTATTATACCAACCTTAGCTTTATATGTATTCACTCATACCTTAAGTGTGTAAGAATATTACATCACGTGTTCTTGGTTTACAGGTCTTCTAAAGTTTAAATGATAAATTATGACACTGTTGAATATTTTCGTCCTGATTGGTAACTAGGCACATTTAACACTAACACACATGTTTAATGTCGTCACAAAAACGTATTCAAGTGCAGTTCGATTTAATATGTGTGCAATGTAATCGTAGATCGCAGTTCGAAATTCTATGCATAGCTGTGCAATTGACATACAGCTCTGCATTGGCAGACTATCCGCCAATGTACAGCTGTGAGATCGACATTCAGCTCTGCATTCAATGTTTAGCTATGGGTTGCTCATTCAGCTCGGCATTCAAAAAGGTAAGTCCCTCAATGTTTAGCTG
Source organism: Corbicula japonica (assembly GCA_038501625.1). NCBI lineage: Eukaryota > Metazoa > Mollusca > Bivalvia > Venerida > Cyrenidae > Corbicula > Corbicula japonica. The sequence continues at coordinate 55,891 of JAZAYU010001261.1, read as the reverse complement.
TGGGTTCGACATTCAGATGTGCATTCACCAATGTACAGCTGTGGGTTCGACATTCAGCTATGCATTCTAAACGGGAGGTCAGTCAATGTTGAGCTGTGGGTTGGACATTCAGATCTGCATTCGCCAATGTACTGCTGTGAGTTCGACATTCGGCTCGGCATTCAAAAAGGTAAGTCCTTCAATGTTTAGCTGTGGGTTCGACATTCAGATGTGCATTCACCAATGTACAGCTGTGAGTTCGACATTCAGCTCTGCATTCAAAACGGGAGGTCCCTCAATCTTTAGCTGTGGGTTGGACATTCAGCTATGCATTCACCAATGTACAGCTGTGGGTTCGACATTCAGCTGTGCATTCGCCAATGTACAGCTGTGATATCGACATTCAGCTTGGCATTCAAAAAGGTAAGTCCATCAATGTTTAGCTGTGGGTTCGTCATTCAGATGTGCATTCACCAATGTACAGCTGTGAGTTCGACATTCAGCTCTGCATTCAAAACGGGTGGTCCCTAAATGTTTAGCTGTGGGTTGGACATTCAGATCTGCATTCACCAATGTACAGTTGTGGGTTGGACATTCAGAACTGCATTCGCCAATGTACAGCTGTAAGTTCGACATTCAGCTCGGCATTCAAAAAGGTAAGTCCCTCAATGTTTAGCTGTGGGTTCGACATTCAGATGTGCATTCACCAATGTACAGCTGTGGGTTCGACATTCAGCTGTGCATTCGCCAATGTACAGCTGTGATATCGACATTCAGCTCGGCATTCAAAAAGGTAAGTCCATCAATGTTTAGCTGTGGGTTCGTCATTCAGATGTGCATTCACCAATGTACAGCTGTGAGTTCGACATTCAGCTCTGCATTCAAAACGGGTGGTCCCTAAATGTTTAGCTGTGGGTTGGACATTCAGATCTGCATTCACCAATGTACAGTTGTGGGTTGGACATTCAGAACTGCATTCGCCAATGTACAGCTGTAAGTTCGACATTCAGCTCGGCATTCAAAAAGGTAAGTCCCTCAATGTTTAGCTGTGGGTTCGACATTCAGATGTGCATTCACCAATGTACAGCTGTGAGTTCGACATTCAGATCGGCATTCAAAAAGGTAAGTCCCTCAATGTTTAGCTGTGGGTTCGACATTCAGATGTGCATTCACCAATGTACAGCTGTGAGTTCGACATTCAGCTCTGCATTCAACGATTTATACAAAATATAAAATGAGGTATATAATAGCTGATAACCGTTTTCTGCTAAATGTTGCGTGAAGTTGTTTTGCACTTCAAGTTTAAATAACACATTTACAGATTTAAATTTTAAGTGAAAGATCAACATTATTTAATAATTTAGTTGTTAATATTTTATTTAATACTTTTATAGTGCAGTGTTATGAAATGCACACTTACGAGTATTTCATATTAAGAAAAAAAACATGTTAAAGACGTGTTCTTTATACATATATAGAAAAACTTTGCAGGGCTTCTAGGCTAGTCAGCGTACCCCAAAATAGCATCAAAGTGTGAAGTAATTGCAAAAGAATTTATTCGTATGTTTTTTGTTAGCAGAACATGTATACTTTAAAGGACAAAAAGTTGCAATTTGAAAACTGCTGGGAAATTCGAAAAAAAAGCATTTGAACTGACTAGCCGAAAAATATCTGCAAATTTTGATCATATCCATTTCTGGATAAAATTAAAGCATTGATCATAGTTTTAATAAAACTATTGCCATAGAATGCTGGAAAATGTCGTTACTGAACTAGTAAATGTTCAAAACTTGCCATATTTTCATTTTGGTTTGCAATTTTGCGAAATCAAAACATATTTAGAGGTTATTTTACCCCACCAACTTAAGTAAAAATTATCGAAATAGCATAATATTGTGAGGAAAATGCAAAAGAATTGATTTTTATGTGTTTTGTAAGAAGAACATGTCTTCTTTAAAGGGTAAAAAGTTGCAATTTGAAAAATAATGGGAAATTTCAAAAAAAAGTATTTGAACTGAATGACCGATAAAATTCTGCAAATTTTCAACATACTGATTTTGGATAAAATTAAAGCATTGATCATAGTTTTAAGAAAACTATTGTCATAGAATGCTGGAGAATGTCGTTATTGAACTAGTCTATGTTCAAAACTTGCCATAGTTTCATGTTGGTTTGCAATCATGTGAAATCAGAACATATTTAGAGGTTATTTTACCCCACCCACTTAAGAAAAAATTATCAAAATAGCATCAAATTGTGAAGAAAATGCAAAATATTTTACTTTTATGGTTTTTGTTAGAAGAACGTGTGTACTTTAAAGGACAAAAAGTTGCAATCGGAAAAACTGGTTGGAAATTTGAAAAAAAAAAGCATTTGAACTGACTGACCGATAAAAGCTGTAAATTTTGAATATATCAGTTTTTGGATGAAATCAAAGCAATTATCATAGTTTTAATAAAACATTCATCATAGAATACTGGAGAATGTCGTTATTGAACTAGTAAATGTTCAAAACTTGCCATAGTTTCATTTTGGTTTGCAATCTTGCAAAATCAGAACATATTTAGAGGTTATTTTACCCCACCCACATAAGTAAAAATTAATATTTTGATAAAATATACATTCGTTATCTTCTTTTTCAATATTTTAACTACAATGTAAAAATGCTTAAATATGATGTACATTAGTTAATTATATAACCATTTTATATCAATGTAATAAAGAAAACGAAAACTGTACGTGCATAGCAGGCATTATTCTAATGAATGTAAAATGTAGTCCACGTTGCAATAACCTTTACCACGGTGTGTCACAGCCTTTAAATAAAGAATAAAACTGGCCTTAATGATTTTAGGAAAAGAGAGCATGTGTTTATATAGAAAGATTGATTTCAAATAAAACACTACAAACAATTAACAAAAAAGAGATCTATTGGGGTTACCGCCAAGGAACGGTCGGTGATAAAACAATTTGTCACTTGGGGTATAAACAAGGTTCTAGGGTTCCCCAACCTCACACTTGCCCCAACAGATTCTGATATGAACAAAAACGTAAAAGTTGTCTTGGTGTAATAACTCCAACCCACCTATCAACGTCAAATCAGCAAACAAGATGACACGGATAAAAGAAAAAAATCGAGCATCTAAGTTCTTTTAGAGATTTCATAAACCTTCATAAACTCTTAAACCCCTGCCACCGTCGTGCAACCAACGAGTAGCATTTATTTGTTTTAGTTTATAAATAAAATCTCGATAAAACACTGACTGTGAAATACCTGGATGCAGTAGTGATTATAAACTGAACCTGTACTTAATGAAATAATCCCAACGGTTTTTTCCACCTTACAAAACAACATTTTTCTGTTGTTAAAAATATATGTATTTCAAAACATGTTATTTAGTCATAAAGATACAGATACACCCTATCACCTTGGGTTGGCCAGTGTTGCTGGTGAATATCACACACACCTGGCATTCATAGTTGAGTGATAATGATATGGGAATGCCATATGACTTTGTAAATATTGATGAAAAAAATAATTATAATGTGGTGCACTAAATAAACATAGCGTAAAAAATGTTTACAGTATGAAAAGGCTGATTTTTATAAATAATTTTTTATATATTGTAGGTCAAACTTATTTTTTACCTTTTCTTTGTGTTACAATTGTTTATACACTAAACTTTCATTTAAAAAAATGAAGTTACTCCATATTTGCCGATATTGACTGTAATACACGTATAAGACAATTACACCTAAAAGAATTATAGTTATGGTTTTGTTGCGTATCGGCTTCCGTAGTTTAAAAACTCTGCGAAAACCTTCTTGTGAAGGTCAATACCAAATCTACGGAAAATGACCATATTGGGGATTTATTTCAATATTTTTATAATATTTAGCCATTCTGTGTTTACTTTATTGAGTTAAATAATGAAATATGAAACTAAATAAATGAAAATTCGCTGGTTACCGTTATACGATGAAATCAGACATTTACAGGATATTTTAGGCCACACATTTAAATTAATGCATTAAACAATAAAAATAATATGAAATAAATGATCAACTTACATGACAACAGTCGTCATTCCAGATAATTCTTGCAATTAACACTCGACCTTGTTTGTTTACATGCTTCCGGAAGTTCAAAAATAGCGCGTGCAAACTTAATGTGTTCAAGTATGGCGTACCATCACAGCCATAATTGTTGAACCATTAAAGCCGAAATTTAAATGGTCAATTAAAACAATTTCCCCCAACCCACCAGAGTGCAACTTTTTGTTGGATGTATATCTATGTCTGATGTTTCGCAGGTGACACTTTGTGAAACTTTTGCAATTAGTTCAAGGTGATATGCTACGCTGACTGGACTATTCACGCTGTCGCCGCGACGGTGCGGGTAAAGGCAACATCATTTTAGATTAACATACTTTATACCGACGGAAACCTTCTGATTATTTTCACAATTTATAGGTACATCATCAAACATCAGGACGAAACAAAATAAATGTTTTTTTAAATATTACATTTATAAAACCAAACTCTAAAAGACCTGTAATGTGATATCATACTCTTAATCAGCCAATGTGCGAGTGGGTACATGTTTAAAGCCAGTCGTTATAGCGTTACGAACGCAGTACAATTCACTGACAACAGATATCGTTGCAGCTTGTATTTTTATGACGCTTTATCTTTACTTAATTTTACATATGTCATAATCTGTAAAATTGGACCTTTGCTTCTGCATGGCAGTTAGTTTATGTCAGTGTTTATTGCCTCGTAGAATTTCACCATCAACTTTGATATTGATAATAACCTAATGTTCAATTCTGTTCTGATTAGTGCAAAGTTGCGGCAAAATACGCTCTAGTGCAGTTACTCACAGGATTAATATAGAAGTACAATTAATATTTAACAACAACTAAGATCTTGAACTGTAGATCGCTGGCAGCTTTAACGCTGAACGAAATCCTTTCTTCATATTTTATACTGAACAAAAACTATTCACTTTCTTAACTATAGTTTTGTAAAATAAGAAAAAAAAACTGTTTTTTACACATATGTATTTCTGTAATTTTGCATTCTTGAAAATCTGCAGTCATAACTTAGTTATCATTCCCTAGGTCATAATAAGTGTTTCACGAATAAGTCAGTGAATCTAAAAATATAAAAGAACATTAACTATTTCAATCAGTATGCATCAATAAAACAAGTTATTCCGCTTGAATTATTGATGCCAGTGCTGCAACTCCTTTCTGGGTTTAACACCGCGCTTTTTCGGGGAACTGGTTGCACTTATCAATTGGCAGTGGGGGCGAGGCGGGCATTTGGGTCTGGACCCCTGCTGGTAAGTCCGCGGTGAGGTTAGTTTTTTAATGTAAAGGTTTATGTGGAAACTCTTCAATGTTTTCAGTTGTGGTCTGCAACAAACGAATTATATTTCCGTACATAGAATCAAGGTTGTTATTAACTACATCCTTTGAACACGTTTTATATAACTGTGCAGGGGCGTAATTACAGCGTCAAAACCACTGAAGCAAAGTTTTCTATGGGTGGGCGGATTTTCAGAACCACGATTCCCCACCCCCTACCACCCCAATGTATTTTTTTTCGAGGGGGCGATAAACATAAATAAAACTTGAGGTGTTTCTCTTCAAATGCATTAGTGTACAAATGCATAATGATTTTCCTTTTTTCATAAACGTATCATTCAAATTGTACACTTGATTGCTCGGCCGAGAACTAAACACAGACTGCAACGTTGAAAACGACGTATCCCTAGTTGGACATCCTCGGAAAAAAAGTCTTAATAAAATCTGACATAAAAACTCGTCTTTTTTTATTAATATTTGAACAAGATTATTTTACTTTTGAAATTATCAATCTGTAATATATTCACACAACCTCCCCACACCCCCGAAACGTGTAGAGGAAAAGAGAGCATGGATTTATACTATGATCAGTTTAACTAAAGACATCGCAAGCAACTTAAGAAAATAAGAATGTCACATAAACAAACCAATACATGTAGCTGTGATAATTATATTGACTCTAACGAACCCATCAACTTGACAATGTTTTATGACAAGCACATAAAAGTAAATCCTTAAGCAGCTAATTGCACTGCAAAGCGAGAAAGGCAGGTATACGAAGGCAGTGGCCAAAACAATAGTAAATTATCAAGACCGAGTAAATGACTCATGCGCAAAATGTTAATTTGTTACTGTTACAATATTGAGTATCAACATACTCCAATTTTCTAGAAAAAGTGGGTAAAATATGCCTATCAGGAATATAAGTATCATGCATGAGTATGTGGTGAAGATGGAAAAATCTGTTACCGAGGGTTAACTGTTTTGCGGGAACGAGGTTCTGCCGAGTTCCCGCCAAAACTGTTCACCCGAGGTGACAGATTTTTCCATATTTACCGAATCGGGTGAGCTCAGATCAGGGTAGGACAGCATGTTGCACTTTTGCAAAAAGTTAAAGTTCTTAGGACGCTTATGAATTTAATTACAAACGACTGCAACACACTTCCCAGATATTTATTCCAAATGGCGATAAGATCCCATGTCTACAAATGTTTAAATCACAGGTTCTTTATACACAGGTGTGCTGGTCTACGGACTATAAATCATTAGGAAAAAGAAGGAGAAATTTTAGAAACTTTATTAAAATTCAAAGATTAAAACTCTTTAAAACATGAAACTTGAATAAATTAAAAAAAAACTTATATGGTGTCGAACTATTGAACATTGTATCCAGTGTGCAGGCTGGAATGATATACCTCTTTTTAGTGAATTTGCACTTAATTTGCAAAATACAGTTATGAGCTGTGCTACATGCACAGTGTAATAAAACCTACAAATACATTAACATACAGATCTATGTAGTTGAAAAATCCCAACTTCACTTGGTTTAAGTACACCAACAAAGCATAGCTGTGTCCAGAATTTGAGCTTTCAAAAGTCTACGGACTCTACTCATCCAATGTGTATGATAACTGAGCATATTTCAGCCTATTATTGTTAATATTTTTTCAATTTTCTTTGAAATTTTGCATGGATAATACTCGTAGTAACTAAACATGTCAATTTATAATCTGCATAATCAAAAATTCTGAAGTATTTTCAATGAAAGCACATATTTTAAAAAATCATGTTAAAACAACTCATATAGCAAGATATGAACTCTAGCAAGAGTTGACATATTCACACATTTTTATAATCAACAACAAGAGCAAAATACACAATCGTAACAGTTATGTCAATTGAAAGTTTGAACTGAAAATATGACATAATTGTTTTCAGTAATGAATGTTGAACAGATAGTAATTTCTTATTTTATAAAGACAGTAATGTTCTAGACATTTTAAGTTTCAGCACTGAATTGAGTTAACACGAAAAAGGTTTTATAATCACGAGGACAGATCTCTGACATCTTACTGGAGTTGTTTTTTTTACTTTCCAGAATTCAATTTGCAAGACAGACCTTCCAAATCTCCGGACTTTATCCGAAATATCCGGATTTTAAGTTACTTCTCCGGATCTCCAGATTTACAGTCAAACTCTCCGGATTTTTATGAAATTGCAAATAAAATACATTCATTAAACCTAATTTAAATATGTGCAATGAACATAAAAATAATTCTACTGCAGTCACACATTTCCTGTTTATTACAAGATAACGAGGACGTGGCCAGTGACATGCTGCCTCAGTGCCTCTGGCGCAACTATACAATGACCACATGTCATAATAGCAAGCGCCTCAATGTTACACTTGGCTTCATCTATTTTCATTGCATGTTCATTCTAATATTGTCAAAAACGGGTCTTGTTTAACAGAAAGTTAAAAAATGAAAAATAAAAAATTGTTATAAGTAATTTTTAAATTTCTTTAACCATTTCTAACAAAATCGGCAACATACACTTATAAAGTTCTTTGAAGAATATAATTATAAAGAAGAATTTGAGGAAAATATCCTCATTATCATCATCTGAGGAAAATATCATCATTATATTCATCGTCATATTCATCATCGTAATCATCGTCGTTTTTTGTAGTCACAATCATATTTAACAGCAGCAAAAAGAGATTAAAACAACAACATCATTATCATCATCATTTTTGTTTTGTCAAAGTTAACAGAAGTAACAAGACATTAAAACAGCAACAACAACAACATCATCAACATCGTCATCATTGACAAATTCAGACAAAATCTCCGAATTTTTAATGAAAGTTTGGCAGGCCTGGCAAGAAAGTTTTTAAAGATCACTAACAGGGTGCAATTTTCAGATTTATTTATGTAAGATGTTATAAATGTTTACTTAAAAGCAAAATATGCAGATATCATAAATTACTTTTATTAAAAAAATATGCATATTTCATAAATTATGTCTAATTTTATAAAATTCCAAACATTTTCTCTAAATTTAAACAGTTTTTTTATGAGATTGGTAGGTTATGATTTCTTAAAAAAGTAAACAATACTTGTCTTGTGGAAAAACTGATAAAATTACTTATAAGGTGTAAAGAATACATTATTTTTTGCATAGAACTATACATGCAATAATACATGTCGTTTATATTTCATTTTAACCCTTTCCTCCATATAATACGCATTTTTACGCATTTGCGACCAGTATAGGTACAGGATCTGCACAGTGTTTGCATTTTGGTCAGAAATAACCTAAGGAATAAAAAAGCGAACAGTTTAGATCCTGATCAGACAGCATGGATGTGACAGTTTAGATCCTGATCAGATGGCATGGATGTGGCTGCTGATCTGGATCTAAACTGTTTGCCCGCGCAATAAAGGTGTATCTATGGAGGAAAGGGTAAACATAAAGTGTTATATGCACATACCTTTTTGACTGACTAAGTGCAGTTTAAGCAATTTAGAAACCATAACTTTAAGGAAAAGAGCAAATGGAAGTGTTGGAGTTTCTTTATTATTTAACCCTTTACCCCATATATACCTGTTTTTATGCAAGCGCGACAAGTGCAAATCCTGATCAGCTTTTATATCCGTGCTGTCTGATCTGGATCTGCACTGGTTGCATCTTGATTAGAAATAACATATGTTTCAGTCATTTTATTACACTCAAAATTGTCAGTTTTATGTCTAGTTTTCATTTTTGCAGGCTACCTGAAAATATATTATGTATTTATATCAATTACGAACAATAAACATTTTAGTGTAGAGTCCGTAGACTTTTTAACTGCTTGTATTTAATGTATTTTAACTGATTGGTTATGGCAAGCTGGCAAACAAAAGAAAATAATTTGCATCAGGTTAGCTGGGATAAGTATGAAAATAAAGATCACAGAGAAATTCATTCCCATTACCACTTCATATATCTCAAGTTAGGAAAATAAGAAAGAAAATTTCTCTTTAAGAAGATAAAAATAAACTAATAGTGGGGAAAAATGTAGTTTTCATACTTTTAACACAATATATAGGTACACATCAAACATATGCAGCAAGGGATGCTATCTTTAAAAAGGTTTTGTGAAAATTATATGCCCTCAAATATTAGGTCTACGGACTCTACAGTCTACGGACAAACTTCGAAGAGGTAAAAATTTTTTCTAAGCACTGCAAACAGCTAGATACTTCTGTTGTCACTCACTCTAGTCAGCCAGAAAAAGAAACTGAGAAAATACCTGGGTTAACGTGTGTAAATGTTACATATGTAGCTTAAGGAAACTTTGTCTACGGACTATACAAAAAATAGAGCATATTCCAGTTAAGTGATATTCAATGGAGTCGATTTTACAACCAAACGACTATTATTTTTACATTTGTATGCATCTTGTCACTGTTGCTGTGATAAAAATACAACGATTTCTTAATAAATTAGTATATTTATTTCTTTCTTATTTGAATTGGTAAAAAAATAGTTATTGGTAACGAAGGGGTATACAAACAAAATCTTCAGTAATTTTCCTCTTGTCTGACGGAATTTCAAGCGGTAAAAGTCATCATGATTTGAGATACCTCCCCTATTAACTAACGTTGTTTATAAAGTTACTCAAAGTCTTTAACTTTGAAATATTTAATCTTAAAAAATACATTTTTTAAGTGCAACATGAAAATTCTCAAAAAAACAGTGTTTTTCAAGAACATTATGTAATGCTAAAATGACTTTTTTTGTCGAACCATACTTCATTATACATCAGAAGAAAGCTTAAAGAGTCAGCAATGTGGTTGTGTTAACAGAAAATAGTTATCTTGTAAGGTGATGAATTTCTAAGCTGGTAATGAAGCACAATTTTTAATTCCTACCCTGATCTGAGCTCACCCGAATGTCTCATGCAAGATACTTTTTCTTGCATACCTTTTATTATTTATAATATCTGTGTGTATGTATACACACTAATTTATTTTCATTATGCTGAAATTTAAGGAATGATTCTTATTTTGGTGCGGTTCATGCAGATTGGACGTGCACGCGAGAGCTGGCAAATCCATAAAGCGCGCTAGCGCTTTATGGTAAATTTGCCAGCTCTCGCGTGCACGTCCACTCTGCATGAACTGCACCAAAATAAGAATCATTACTTATATTTACATTTTATTCATTTTTTTTCTTTAAATAAACATAAGTCGAACGCTTTCAAAAGTTAGTATTAAGTGAAAAGGGGGAGTAATACGTGGGAGTTTTCAATAGTAACAGCCATGACGTTACTGACGTCATTACGGGTCATGCGGTTCATGCAAAATGAACCGAATTTTTTTAAACGAAGAAATCAATAGGAATGTAAATATATTAACAGTAACGCAAACCTTATTTTATAAATTACGTCAATAACTTGAATATATTACGTCAGATACTTGAAGACGTGACGTCACTCACGTGACTCATTCTACATGGGGGTGTAGAATCATAATTTCCTACACGAGTAAAAACACCGGATGACCTGATCTGGTATGCAAGAACCACCCATCTACACGCCATATTGATAAATGTATGCACAGTATCATATTGATAAATGTATGCACAGTATATGATCTGCTTTAAGCAATACCGTTTGTCTACTGTTTTGCGTAAGTCAAAATTTGAGAACTTAATAGAACAGTAAATGGTATACTGGAACATTTGACATAAGCAAATATCAGCGTCAGAGATGAGAAAATAGTGTATTGGGGTCGTTCAGCATTTGTAGGGAAATGGTGCGAGTGTCCCGTGCTAATTGGATTTACTATAACAAAAAAAGAAACTTTACATACTGTATGACCTGTTTTAGAGGGTTAACAGTGACTTTATGTAAACGTTATCCAAATCTACTTATCGGCCTGAGTACAGAGAGTACACCGACACAAGATTTGTGCAATTGTACCGTGCACGTGCTAGCACGGGTTTCACCTCCGCTCAAAAAAAAAAGAAATAAAACTAATAACTGGCATACACAAGAAGATAATTTACAAAAAAAGTTATTGGTGCATTGTTTTTTGTGTACGCAATTCGAGGCGTTTATAATCAGCAGTTAACATGTCGGCACCCGCCCGCCCGCCCTTTATGTTGTTTGTTGTCTTTTAGAGTGTTTCGAGAATAAAAATGACTTGCCGGTAATTCACCGAATAACGTTGAAAATAACTGACTTCCTTTATCTCAAGTTCGTTAGGTTTGGGTCTTTTCTAACAGTCTTAAACAAATCTTCAGTTTCTCATGTAAGGAATGTGGATATTTTAAAGCTAATTACTAGTTTCATCTTTGAGTGGTAATTTTAGATGAGGTTTAATTAAGATGTTGTTACCACTTTTAGAGATAGTTTACTTGACTGTTAACAAACCAGAGTGACCGATGTTTGCAACACATCCGCACGGTGACCACGTTATCTGGCGCACTTTCAGCTCTTGGACGGTTTTAGTCCACACTGCACATAAACAATGCAATGCAACATTTGAAAAGTAAATGCAAATTACTACAGTTTTGTTTTGTGAATTTAATACTCTAATGAGATTAGGAAATAATTAGTTTACTCACGTCAAAGTGAATAATTATTATTAATATGTACGGCTTCTTTATAAGAATCTTGTAATTTTTGTAGCATTATGATTATATTGATTTTATATGAAATAAGAGTGTTATATTTTTTTCCAGGTACCAACACCTTTAATAAATAGTATATACAGTTTTAGAATGATATGGTTAGTAGGTAATTATATTTATATCAAGTTATAATCCGATTACAATGTTCTTTATAAGCAATACGGAACACTGTGTTATTCAATGCATTTTTGGTATAACTGGCGTGTGGAAGTAAGTGCTTCTGCAATAAAAGACCATTCGTTTTATAATCATAAAATAATACATTAAGATATCGAGTATATTGCTGCGCGGAAAAAACAACAACTGTCTTATGTGTTACCGATTCGTTGGGGAATTTTATCATTCTAGATCATTTGTAGATTTGAAGACATATGTTAACTTTATAACTTTATAAGAAAAGAGAAAGCATTTTTTTTAGTTTTGCAGGCATGTATTTACGGAAAGTGTTTCTTCCGTTGGTTTTGCTGTACACGAGTGATGTGTTTGCTGTGAACAACACAGATGTAGAACTACAACATCTTATTGAGCAGTTTTGTCCGGCTTCAGATGTCTGTCCAGAATACATACATTATCCTCCTGCGACTTCAAAGGGATTTGGAGTTTCGTGCTGTAAAGGTCAGTGCCTAATTTTTCTTTGTTTTGTTATGCCTTGGATAAATTATGTAAGTTGTGCCATTTTAAGAGATTATGAAACATTAAAATAAAATAAAATCCGAAAAGGAATGAAATATTTCGAAATCATATTTTTTTACTTAAAAAAATAAAGATCATCCGTGAGATATATTGAGATATATTCCATGATAATAATAATAATAATAATAATAATAATAATAATAATAATAATAATAATAATAATTTAAATTAAGTTAAAATTCGTTTTATTCGTCTTTATCGATTTCAATATATGTATTTTAATTGTCAAAATCATGAATACAAGTGTTTAAAAGAGCAAACGATTGTTATCAAATACAGGTCACCTGCGGACAGGTATAGTTTTTCTTAAATGCAACTGGAATGTGAGAAATTCATGTACATGTTTAACGTTACATCATAATATTTTTAAACATACTAAACCTACATCCATTTTGTTGGCAGTGCTCGTGTTTGAAATGTTATAGTAATCAATGTGTTAGTTACGATTTCAGAAATTTGGCATAGACTTCATTCAAATATAGAATAAATTCCAGTTTTTTTTAAATTGTGAAATATTATTTTTATTTTCAGTTTTTTTCTCACTTGTCTGCCGATACCTACTTAAAATTCCCAATGAGAACTTTTAGGAAAAGACCTATATTCATTTTATGCATTTTCACGCAACTTTAATACCAAACGCATAAAATAAACTGTAAATATGATTTTAGTGATTATTTGTGTTTTGTACATTTTGCACTTAACAAAAAAAATCTTTGACTTTGGGTCACCGATCCTATAATGTATGATGTCTCACAATGTGAATTCTGTAATAAAGCACAATAAAGCAGTCGTATTACTTATTGTTTAAACAGAAAACCAGTACCTTATACTTTTAATGACACCAATGTATGGGATATACATGTATCGTTTCCTTTATGATACAAAAATCTTGGATTTACATTATAATATGCTTATAACACTGATGTGTTATAAAGTATATTCTAAGTAGCATTATATTCATTTACAAGGACGTTTGTAGAGAAATAATATGTAACAAAATTTAAAAATAAAGCAAAGCGTTCAATTTCCTTTGAAAAATGTGTTGTTTTTTTCTTTCAAAGAAAGTTTCATTTTAAAATGCATAGTATTTAGTGAATCAGTAAAACGATATGCTGTATTTGACCATACACAACACAATATATTTAGGATGATTATATCCGCTAAAACTCAAATAATAAATTAATGTGAGAGAATAATTGTAAATGGTAAAATACATGTAATTAAACGGAAATGACAGATTGTAAATAGAGTGACTCTAACTAACATTTTTGAACTCTTTATTGCAAAATGCTTAAAATCATAAACAGAGTACATGTTATACAGACCTGAGGCGATTACTTGGGAAAATGTAATGAATAAATTACAATTACTTTGCTAATTTAAATTTATGATTAAATTACAATTACTTTATTTTTCAAATGTAATGATTGAATTACAATTACTTTGGTAAAGTTATCAGATCACATTTTGATTACATTTGATTACATGTACCAGTGGCGTAGCTACTATTATACTATTGTGGGAAAATGATTATTTTCTTTGCCAGATGTAAATGCAGACCTACGTTCCAATTCTCATTGTTGTCACGCTTTTTTGTAGTTTAGTACATTTAATCTCCACTTGTTTACGGCTTTTTTTTTGGGGGGGGGGGGGGGCTTTGCACCAGTTACCCTCTGCAAGAGGCAACGCCGCTAGGAACCCCTTATATGTGCTTACAACTTGTAAAAAGCTGGCTACGCCCCTGTGTACACACCAATTCATATTGAAGATTAAGAAATAATATTACAAAGAACATAATTGTCTATACATTCTAAAGAACTTTAATGAACACATTTAAATATGTACACAATTAAATAAATGAACTTCACACAATCTTTTAACGGTTTTCGACCAGCTATAAATATGTAAGGCTACACATACAAGCTAACATTTTGCAAATTTTTCATGATATTACATTTTGAGGCCAACACTAGAGTTGCATTTTATAAGCATCAACTGCTCAAACTTTTCGTTATTTCACCGCGAAATAACGCCAAGCGAAAAGACGAAATAACGAAAAAACGCCACGCGAAAAGACGAAATAACGAAAAAATGCCACGCGAAAAGACGAAATAACGAAAAAACGCCACGCGAAATAACGAAAAAACGCTATTTTTGCGCGAAATAACGAAAAGGCGCCGTGCAAAAAACGCCAATTTAACTGTACAAAATAGCGTTCTTTCTAGCTTCACCTGGCGTTTTTTTCGTTCTTTCGCTTGGCGTCTTTCGTTATTTCGCTTGGCGTTTTTTTTTTTGCGTTATTTCCTCTTTTCGCGTGGCATATATCGCATATATGATATTACATTTTGAGGCCAACACTAGAGTTGCATTTTATAAGCATCAAATGCTCAAATGTTTCAAGTTTTAAAGAACATCTGTCTGGTCTAAATATTCTGCCTGCAATGCTAAAGATTCTTTCTACATGTGCTGAAGAGGCAAGAATGCCCAGATATTTAGCAAAGGGGAGAAGATCTCCAGCAATAAATGAAATCAAGGCCTGTATTTGTTGATGATAACTTTTATCATACTTGACAGACTTTGTGACCTGAGTATAGTCTCTCATTGATGGTTGCTGACTCACTACTTGAAGTTGAAGGCTCCTGCTTCATGACAAAGATATATGTCACCATGCTTTCTCTGTAATTAAAATAAGTAAGAAATCAATTTAAGTTTGTGTATGCCCATGTATTTGTTTTTAATTTCATCAGCTTTTAAGAAGATACAATTAAGATCACAGTTTTTAATACACGTAGTGACATTTTATATTACACAATTTCAAATTATAAAAATCTTACCTTTAAATGTGTAATGAAATTTGAGGTTGTTTGCATTTTCTTTTAACATGACCTTCTGCATTTTCAGGCAGCACAAAATGGCTCCATAGATTTGCTGCCATGACTGACACAATTGAAATGACCAATTTTACACATTCACAAACAAATCATA
Organism: Corbicula japonica; assembly: GCA_038501625.1. Taxonomy (NCBI): domain Eukaryota; kingdom Metazoa; phylum Mollusca; class Bivalvia; order Venerida; family Cyrenidae; genus Corbicula; species Corbicula japonica. The sequence goes on along the minus strand of JAZAYU010001261.1, from coordinate 40,178 downwards.
AACAAATCTCTTTGATCTCACTGTTACCTAAATTGGAAAATATTTTTAATCACCTTTTATAAATCTGCAGGTGAAAACACTGACATCTTTCAATTTTCAGTTGTAGGTAAGAACATATTAATCACTCATATTATTGGGTTCAATACATTTTGTTCTAATGTATTTCTGATCCTTGCCTGAGGCTTGATAATTATGGTCCTCTAAATCATAATTCAAACTGTTGGTGTTGATACATTGTTGGTTTGCTCAATTTTGATGTAGGTTAAAATTAAAATCAACAACATATTCAGAAATTTATGTTTTTTATTTCATTACTCTCTGTTTAATTTTAAACTTTTTTATTGTTAGATAAACCTCAGATATGTACATGTAATCAGAATGTAATCAGAAATTAATCATGATTACAGGCAATTTTTCTTGAGTAATTGATTAAATTACAGTAATTTTAATCAGATTTAGCCAATGTAATCATTACATCTGATTACTTGGAAACAGTGTAATCATTACAGCTGATTACAATTACTGATTACGAATACCCCAGGTCTGATGTTATACAAACATTAAACTATTTTTATTACATTACATGTTTTTTTTAAAACAGACATAGCCCAATTATGGCTAGCGTTGTCACTTCCGTTACGAAGTCAGTAACGGGAATAATAGCAGTAATGAAAGAAACATGATATGATTTGTCTTCTTCCTCCATTGATTAAACATGGTGATAAATAATTACAGTTGGGGGAGCGAATTATTACCATGGGGCTTTGCAAAGGATTTTTTTCAAACAAAACTGATAGAAACCAACGGTAATGAGACACAGAAAAGGTACGGTTTAAAATTACACAGTGTAAAGGCGGTTTTCTCCACAAATATTTAGGCTTTAAATTCTTTAAAAACTGGAATAGTTGCAGACCACATTCTAGTATCAGTTACGCAAAGGACAAAGTTTACCCTTATCAGAAGCTTTCTAAAGTTATTTGAGGATTTGCGTGTTGTAACGGAAATGACATTTACATTCAAGGACAATAGTTAAAATCCAAAAATAGCATTTTAAAATTATGTGTATCTTATTACACTGCTCTGGAAACAAAGGTCTGCATAGTTGCCTTTGTCATAAGTGGAATAAAATCTGGTTATTTTATAACATCTAATATCGATTGATTAATATGGTAACCCGCATACAGGAACAAACCATAGTTGACATTTCGGCATACAATTGATGAAGAATGAATCTTCATATACATGCTCACTTTCTTCTTTTCAGCTTGTTCATGCAGTGCTGATTGCATGAAACAGTACAACTGCTGCTTTCCTGATTCAACATTTGGAGATGACATCAGAGTCGGCTTGAAGCAGACGACATACAGTTGTCTTTGGGCAGCAGCATTTGAGCCAATGGATAAGCTTCTCTCCAACATCAAGGCATATACAATGGTTTCTGATGTAACAGGGAGTGGCAATACATCCTGTGGTGACATGTCCGTGGCCATCTGGGGAAGTTTGCATCCGGTCTATTCCAACAAAACAAAGATTATTTATAAAAACAGTGCATGTGCACATGCTCATGACGTCACAGATGGTGTGCTATGGAATGCCTTGATTTCATGTGACCATTACGATGATAAACATCACATTAAGGTCGACTTAAATAGTATTGTTGTTGCACTGGAAAACCAAACATTTCCTAATTATTGTCAAGTTATTTTTGAGTATCCAGGTCAGATAGATGATATAGCACAACATGCCTGTTACAAAGATTTGATCGACAGCTGTCCTAATACAGACTTCAGCTTTGCATCGTCAAACGAATTTAATGTTTCCAAACAGATTATCCGAGAGTCCTGTTCTAGTGGGCTGCTTTCGCCTTTCTTTCGCGGTGAAGCAATATTTGCCAACGTGTTTTGTTACGTTTGTCATGGTAATGATTTTTCGCCAGACTGGAAATGTTTTGACAATGATGACAGAGGCGAATTTAGTAACAGATTTGGTGGTCTCATAGACCTTAATGTAATATCAGAGCATGTCAAGATGAACATGATGCAGTCGTCAAAATTTCCTTACGCCTGTTTAAAATCTGAACCGGTAAGTATATAACTTGAAATTTTTAAATGATCCGTGTCATCTCCTTGTGATATGCCATAAACTTATGCGTATACGGGCACCTGACGGCCATATTTCTTGAAAACTAATGTACAGTATACTTTGCATAACTGAATGAACTGCAACCAAACCAAACAGGCAAAACTGTTTAATTGCAAACGGAAAAGAAAATATGGACTCTGACAAGTAAAGACTGATTTGCTGATGTCTAACTCCTTTACCACTCGAATGTTCACAGTAATACACTTATTTCTAATTTATAATCATTAGTTCTAGCCAAGAAAGCCAAGTACAACATAACATTGACATTATAACTCTTTCTTTTTCCAGGTTGACTCGAATTGTCGCCCACTTCTTTGTCCTGCCGGTCAAATTCGAACGCCACTCGGCGGCTGCACATTACTTATCGATTGGCAAGTTAAGCCAATAGCGGTTCACCTAAACCTGACATCGCCTGTCGCTTTTAACATGACAGAGTTGTTGCCGTCGAGAGCGATCTTGCTAGAAGACTTGACTTTCCTTTCAAATCCATGGCCGGACCCTTGGAGGCCGTTTTCCTTAAGTTTTGACTATCTCGAAGCTGAATATACTAAGTCCATTTTTGTAAGTTTAAGAAACGACGATCCACCGAGTCACCCCAATCGCATTATTCGGAATATCATTCAAAATCTTGAGAAACATTGGATACTCTCTATCCCATATTTGGGAAGAAATATAACCATGCGTTCAAATTTCTCAAAATTTTATTCAAGCTCGAGAGAAAAAACAGATGTGTTCAATCAAAACAAGACACACTTTCGGATATACAAGGTTTTTGGAAATAATCGGTTTGAAGGAACTTCGGTATTCTTTTACGTAAACAAGCTCCATATATGCGACCAAGTTGAGCTGGGTGCCTCAGAATTTGAGCTGAGTTTTGACAACACTGTTCTATACAACAAGATTGCAGGCTGTTACCTGTGGGATGGAGAATTTACCATTATTCCAGGAAGAGACGGATTAAAAGCTAGAATCTGCATAGATGGCTCAGGGTTCGTGACTGCTATTGCTCGGGCCACCTTTCTGGCAAAGTCAATGCCAATTATCATTTTATCATTGATGTTAAGTGTTTTAAGTTTTTTATTATAAATAATTGCGATCAGTCGCCTTGAAATTTCAAAACATTTGAAAACTGTCAAGATCAAGCAAGACAATATAAGCCCATGCATGCAAATACCTCAGCGCACGACGCAAATATTTCCTGTTTCCGTGAGTTTTAGAAAGTAAAAATTAGAAAAATATTGCTTTGAGCCTAACATCTCATGACATCATGCACTGGCACGGTACAGCTGCTCTGGCAAACATTACGTATTGGTTTGTTAAAGCTTCATGTTTGTATATGTATAGGTTGTTATTACACTTGTTTGTATCTGTATAGAATGTTATTTAGTCTGGCATATATTGCAAAAGGGTTTGTTAAAGGTGCAATTTTGTATCTGTATAGAATGTTATTTAGTCTGGCATACATTACATTAGGGTTTGTTAAAGGTGCAATTTTTTATCTGTATAGAATGTTATTTAGTCTTGCTTACATTGCATAAGGGTTTGTTAAAGGTTCATGTTTGTATCTGTATAGAATATTATAAAGTCTGGCATACATTACATTATGGTTTGTTAAAGGTGCAATTTTGTATCTGTATTAAATGTTTTCAGTCTGGAATACATTGCATAAGGGTTTGTTAAAGGCTCATGTTTGTATCTGAATGGAATGTTATTTAGTCTGGCATACATTGCATAAGGGTTTGTTAAAGGTGCATGTTTGTATCTGTATAGAATGTTATTAAGTCTGGCATACATTGCATAAGGGTTCGTTAAAGGTGCAATTTTGTATCTGTATAGAATGTTATTAAGTCTGGCATATATCGCATAAGGGTTTGTTAAAGGTGCAATTGTGTATATTTATAGAATGTTATTAAGTCTGGCATATATCGCATAAGGGTTCGTTAAAGGTGCAATTTTGTATCTGTATAGAATGTTATTTAGTCTGGCATACATTACATTAGGGTTTGCTAAAGGTGCAATTTTGTATCTGTATAGAATGTTTTTTAGTCTGGCTTACATTATTACCTACAATATAGCCCTGACGTCGATAAGCCCTCGCGCGGTTATATGTTATGTTACTTTCACTGAAAATTCAATGGGAAAAAACGCCGAGTCGTGTTAAAATAATATTCTAAATACACATGTATTCTAAAAACTCATAAATACAGTGAAATATGTTATGTGTCATTTTCCGCGATATAATTTATATTTAAAACAAATTGTCGTACAAAATGCACATTATTTAATTGATTTTGTCTTATAATGAGGAATATCTGTAATTTATAGTTCATATTTCTGACCTTATAAGGAGTATTATTAACCAGCGAAGCTTGTTTTACTAATCACAATTCTGAAACCGGTATGAAATTAAAACGAGGCACTGGCAATCGGCAATTTACGCATTTCAGAGTAATCAGAGCAAGCAAAGTAGTCCAAGTTTCCTGTTACGTGTTAAAGTTGGCTCTTGCCACGTTAGTATCGCTAAAAGAATACTTGACTGCTTCACAGCGCTGTCCCTAATTCAGAACACAATCGAACAGTAAACCAATTTTATCTGGGGTTGTAGCCGCCAGGGATTCTTTAGCGAGCCACAGATATGTTTCTTTAGGTAGAGATATAAACGATATTCCTGATGTTAGGATATTACAATAGCCAAATATTAATTCTGAAATATTTAATATATCTTTTCTGCTAATTCGAAGCTCAAAATAACAGTGAAAACATTTTCTTTATTTTGTCATTTTAAAGCCATTTCAATATTGGACGTTTGTTCCACGGCTAAACTGTTTGATTCACGAAATATTTTTTTTATTTTTATCATTAACAATAACGATAATGATAAATTTCCATCCTAGCATATTTTTCTTCAATTGTCCACTTTATGAAATCAATGCGCAAATCCTTTCACTTGAAATTTTCAAGACATACTGCGAACATTTGTTTATTATTTGATGATAGGCGTTCATGCGCGTTGTAAATCAATGAACATGAAGCAATCATCATTCCTGAATATTTTTATATATTGGATTTCCACATATAAGCGTGAACAGTAAACTATTGAGATGTGTAAAATTTTACATATTAAAACTAGTATACCGGATATTACTCGTACAGAAATAAGGACATGTAAGATTTACAGATCTATGTATCCGAAACATGAGCACTACGAGCAAGCGCGGTACGTGTCCGGCAATCACGTACGTGGCAGGAGACACGTCGACAATAAGGCCATCAGTGGTCCAAGGAACGGACTATGATTTGTTTCAGGAATAATGTATAATTTACATTTTTTCCAAAGGTGTAGATGTTTACTAGGTTTACGTTTTCGATTAAGCTAGAGATGACTACTATTTTTGTTCGGAGTACATGTAATCATAGGCGCATGAACACATTGAATATGCAAATGTTAGTGACTTCACAATTTCCCGCGTTTTGAAGAAAGCAAAATAACAGTAAAAGTACGTGTGAATATAGAGGACAAACCATGATGAAGCCTAAAATTAACAACGACACATCTGTCTGCTTAAACTGATGTTATATGAACGGATTGTATGTTAATGGACATTTATCCCAGCTTCTCAACCAAAACTCAATGATTTGTTTACCAATGTCTTAAATCTTGCACCTTTTTCTAATAATATGCTACAAGAAAAAACCATCGAGTCCGTTATTATATACAACCTAATACGGTGGAAATTTATTATATAAGCTATAGTAATTCATTTTCCTCTGAAATTGTCTTCAACTTAAGCATTACATTTCAATGCTTTCGGCAATGTTTTGACTATCGTTTGTTTTATCTTAATATGTAGGATTCTCAATTCTATGATTTCCTTAACATGTTATTCACAATGAAGAAAACAATTATATATTCTTTGTTTCAAATAAATGCATAATCTTTCCCATCGATGGAGTCTCACTTTTTATATCATTTTTCGTGTTCATTCTGTCTTTGGGATGTCAGTACACAGATTTCAATATTATAATTTCTTGCTTAAAACCCTTTGCTCAATATATACGCCTTTCCAGTTCAGGTCCCGATCAGCTGGCACAATAGTGCCATCTGATCTGGATCTAAAATTTGTGATTACTGGTCAGAAAAAAAATGATTCTAAAAGCGAAGAGTTTAAATCCTTATCAGATCGCACAGATGTGCCAGGTGATATGGATCTAAACTGTTCGCCCAAGCTATGAAGGTATATCTATGGAGTAAAGGGTTAGCAGAAGCCTTCATCCAGATAATACATGGAAACACTTATTTCCACTTTGATATAGACAAGATGCGAGTGAACCAAGTTCTTTTGCTTTTTTCGTAAATGGATACATGTATGAGAATCATGGCACTGGTTATTCTCAATAAGCAAAATCGCTTCGCTGGTTTTCTGTACTTTCAGTACTTTGATTTTAATATGTCGTAGTTTGTTATCGTTTCGAGTTCACATTGACAATCTTTCTTGTTATTTGTTCACCACCGAATGTCTGTTTGCAAACAAGGTGTCTAGACGCAAACCATTATACTAATATCATGCCCACGTATACAAATTCACCAACAGCAACTGCAATATAGAGGATATTTGTTTTTACCAGTGTAAGATTGAATTTTATTTTATGCTTTTCAGTGAATTATAGAATTTTCCAGGTGAAATAAAAGTGGTATTTCACTGTTTTCAAACAGTGGAATATCATTTTTATTTTCACTGCTTTTTTCACGTTGGTACCCAAACGTACATACCATACCGAATGAGAACGTTTAGAAAACGAGCTCAATTTGGATATTAGACGTCATGACGTCACGTCATAAACAAGCGCTTTTTGGCGCAATTTCTTGCAATTTTTCTGTCAAATTCACACAAATCGTGCACAAAAAGCATAAAATAAAAAGAAAATTTGTTTTTATCAGTGAAGATAGAAATATGTTTCACTCGTGAACTCCGGAACTATGTATTTTCACTCGTGGCTTTGCCACTGTTGAAAATACGAATTCCAGAGCTCACTCGGTGAAATATATTTCTATCTTATGCTGGTAAAAACAAATATCCTCTATATGTTCACCGAGTGTGCTCCGGGATTCGTATTTTCACGAGTTGCGAAGCCACGAGTGAAAATATATCATTCCGTAGTTCACGAGTGAAATATATTACTATCTTTCACATTTTCTTTTAAATTTATGCTTTAATTGCACAATTTGAGTGAATTCGACAGACAAATTGCATGAAATGGCGCCAGAAACGTTTGTTTCTGACGTTACGTCATGTCGTCGTATATCAAAACTTGAACCCGTTTTCAAAACGTTCTCATTCGAAATGTTATGTGCGTTTGGGTACCAACGTAAAAAAAGTGAAAATAAAATAATATTCAACTGCTTCAAAACAGTGAAATACCACATTTATTTCACAGAGATAATTCTATAATTCACTGGAAAGCATAAAATAAAAAAATATGCTGAGAAGAATAAGTTTAGTCAGTAGGAATACTTGATACGATAAAATTGGTAAACATTAAAATCGAAGACAAAAGCATCATTCACCACGAAAATCATTGAATACCCACTGAATCTCAACAATATTAACTGGATACAGTCATAAAAGCCATTTAATTTGATTGATATTTAAGACAGGGGTCAAAATCAAAATTAACATTACGCTCAATATTTTGTATGACTACCTCTAGCTTAAATAAAAGCCAGAAAACGCCTTTCGTATGTTGTTTACGAGTGTTCGAATGATGTGTATAGGGGTTTGGGCCAATTCCTTGTGCAATAACCGTTTCAGGTCATTTACGTTGTTGACGTGACAAATCCTGTCAGGCACCTTTCTTCCAAGATAGTCGCACATGTGTTGAATCGGGGAGAGATCAGGTGATTTTAATAGTTATTCGAGTATGTTGTTGACAACAAGAACATTCCGTGTATGACTCGCCGTGTGGCAGCGTGCATTATTCTGCTGTAGAACGTAAGCATTGCCTTACACTATGTAAGGAACAATGACAGGGATAATGATTTCTGCACAATAATGGACGGCATTTAAGATTTTCCGTATTGTTTTGAGTTTTGTCTTGCCATTATAAGAAATACCACCCCAGATCATAGCACTCCTAACACCGTAACGGTCTTATTCGTTAGCAGGATCAAACCTTTCTCTTCGGCGTCGTCAAACACAATCAATGCCATCAGCTTCTTTGAGATTAAATTTGAACTAAGCGGTGAAAACGATCCTGTTCAATCGCTGTCTATTCCAGCGACTGCCCTGGCGTGCTCAATTCAAATGTGCGACGCGTTGACGTGCTGTTAGAAGAATACCTTTGTAAGGACGTCGAGCTCACAGCCGAGCTGCTTTCAGCCGGTTTCAAGCGTTTCATACGAATAATCTTGATCCCCGTGGATTGTTTAAGACGTTGAACGAGCATTTTAGCAGGTGTGAAGCGATTACACGTCGTGTTGACTTCACTAAGTAGCAATCTTTGCGTGACGTTGTTTTCAATGTCCTACCTGGACCACGACTGTGGTTGACGCTGCCAGTTTGTCAGAATCGCGCTTGCATCCGATATATTGTTCGCTAATGCCAACCAAAACGACCTGCTACGTCAGCAACGTGTAAACAAGCTTCTAGAAATCTAAAAGCGATATTTCTGTCATTAAAGGAGAGGCCAGGACGGCAACCAAGGCTAGCTACCAGAAATTTTACTCCGGCTTTTTTCATTGTTGACAATACAGTTTTAATGTTAAGGAAATTTGCGAAAATATCCATGTCGGTTTTCATCAGCATGTGCATCACGAGCATTTTGAATTTACACAGTCACGGTCTAATGAGGAAGGTTTTCGTAAACAAATCATCGTGTATGTGATAAAAAAGTTAGTACAACACATATGTTCAATTTTTTTTCAAGATATTTGCAATATTGTAGTTTTAGGGCGAAAACGAAAATACTGACTAAACTTTTTCTTTTGAGTATATCTTTATCTAAAGTTACATATTTAGGAAGAAGTAAGTGTTTCTAAAAATATTCATATTTACTAGAAAGAAATCAAATTTTCATGTTTTTTTGCGGAATCACTTAAAATCGCAAAAGATTTATAATAAAACAACTAGCCCTTGATAAACAGCGCTACCAACCACTTCCAATTACATTGGAAATATTTTGTTTAGAAATCCTTTATTTAATGATATTTGGTAGGCAGTTGCTCAGTTCTTATTGAAGAAGATTATATTTAAGATCAGCTGCGAATACATAATAAAACACCATTTCAAGTGCTTCTTATTAAAAGAAAATGCCAAATGAGAATATAAGCATAACAAATAAAAAATATTTTATTATTGCTGAGTACATGTAACTAATGAGTTACAATATTCATCAGAAGCGTTTTCACTATGTATGTCACATGATATTTACCATCACCACGTGACATTCATTATCACGACATTCACCAACGGAAATAATGTTTTGCTGCAATTTATGACAGTTTTCATCACTTGACTATTATTCTTAAATAAATATAATTTCATATAGAATCTAACAGAAAATGTAGCACAAGTTTAGGTCGCATATAATGCGATGTGGTAATGTAGAAATTACATGATAAAATGTATTCCATGTATGGAGATATTTTGATATTTTGGTATTTGTCAGGTCTAAACATATGTATAATTAAAGGTTTTGTGTTTTCAGAGTGATCATTGTCTTTATTAACAATAAAAAGCAGCGGTGTGATGCCAGAGCTTGGAATTCGAATATAAAAGGACAAAAAGAATAAGTGAAAAAAGAGAAAGTGAAAGTGAAAAGAGGAGAAACAATAGGAGGGAGAAGGGGAAGGAGGGAGGGGCAAGGGTAAGAATGGAGGGACAAAGGAGGCAGAGAGGGAAGGACCAAGGGACAAGAAGAGGTAGGTCGTAGGGATAACAGTAGGGAGAAGGGAAGGTTGGAGGGAAAAAGAGTAGGGAGAAGAGGAAGGGCGGAGATGAAGAACGGAGGGATAAGAGAAGGGAGAGGCAAAAACGGACAAATCGATGGTAAGGGAATGCAGGGAAAATACTTGAAGAATGAAAAGAGTAGGATCAAGGTGAGGGAGGAGTGAATGAGTAACAAGAGGAGGCAGAAACAAATGAAAGAAGGACATGGGTTAGGAGAAATGCGGGTGAGTGGAACAGTAAGAGAGTGACAAGAAGACAGAGGGTGAATGGTATCAGAAGGTGACAATAGGATAAAACGGGACATAGATATTGAACGTTATTTCTGAAAATGACTTAAGAGAAACATTAGAAGAGCATAACAAGGAAAGAGCGCTCAGCCATGCGACCACATACACGCGCCAAGCCAAGACTGTCCCCCGAAAGGGACCAAAACTGTCCCTCGAAAGGGACTGCCTTCCTAAAGAAGGCCAGAATGAAATTTGATACGACATTTTATATATCAAAACAATTTGTTTGTACAGCAACATTTTAATTTTAAAACTTCTCTTGATCTTTATCAAAATAGCAATTTTGTAAATAATAAAGTGAAGTACTTAAAAAAGAAAATAAAATTAACGCAAGTTCACACTTATTTGATTTACCTAATATGTGTTTTAATTAAAGGTAGGTAATTCGTATAATTATATTCTTTATTTATATTCTTTATTGTTAGTCCAACTAGAACAACTTTAGAATAAGAGCAACATTCCATTTGGACATTTTTATATTTAATCACGTATTTTGGGGCTCATAGAGTAATATCTTGAGCTATTATTACTAATTACACATTCCATTTTACACTGTTTATCAAAGCAAAGATTAATGCGTCACACAGGCATCAACCACGCCATTAAAGTTAAGGATTTTATGACTAAGAACTGCCGTGGACCAGTGGTATAGCGTCGGACTCTTGACGCGTCAGTTCCCGGTTCGAATCACCCAGAAAGAAACTTATTTATTTTTTTAATTGACTCAAACGGTTACCTTTTGAACTACGTGTGCTGTGTTTAAACGACAGTTTCTTGGTATATATAAATACAACGTGTATCATATATATTAACAGGCGATATTGCAATAGAGATAAAAAAAAAATGTAAAATTGAGACGTTCCGTTTATAAATGGACTTCACACAAAATGTTAGCCACGCTACTATATACTCATATCGAAATATGTTTACACTTACTTGGTCTAATACGAAAGTTTTATCTTTTGTGGCATGCTTTATTACTGTATTTCGATGCATGTTCATAAAAGGTCTTTCAAGATAGATTTATCGTGTGTATTCTAATTTCTAAGACAACCACGTTATTGTTACCATTCAAACAGCTCTGAGAAATCTTAGTGTTATTTATACACCATCAGGTCAAATCAGTATGTTTTATCAGTGCTACGCAGTAGCATTTTCTAACGAAATGGACCGTATCGACTTAGTATCATGCGAAATGATTGGTGTGCCAGCTCATAAGAATAGTTATTTTTTTATTAGGAATTTTTTCGGCAATACAGCAATGTAGCAGGAATGGGTGCAGATTTGTCGTTTTGGCAAGAAAGAATTACGATTTGATACCCAATGTTTGATGTTATATGTCTTCTTTATCAAAATACATACGGTTTCTCGCTCCAGAATTTTATTCCAAACTCGTTCAAGTTTTACCTAAAATACCGAACGTAGGAAAGCATTTTACAACAAAATGGCGAAAGTATTGTATGCAGAAATCATTTGCGCTACGATCTGTTCAAACAAGTACCTCACACATACACTCAGCAAAAATAAAATAAACCTACTTTCTTACCTTAAATTTTGCAAAATTAGAAAAGGAAAGTTCTTATTTTTCTTTGAACCAATTGAATTTCTATATTCATTACATTACAAAGAAATAAAACTTTCTTGAAAATCTACAATCATAACAGAGTTTTCTTTCTTCTAGATTTAATTAGCGTTTAAGAAAGGTGTCAGTTGTTCTAAACAATATTTACATTTATTACGTAGAAATCAATTTTTCAAGTCCATATTGTCAATAAAATCACAAAACAATCATTAATGAAACAGTTAGTCATTGATAATCAGCGCTAGAAATTCCAACCGTTGCCAATTATCTCCTTTTAATGGAAATATAGTGTTTTGATTTCCTTTTTTAAATGTTATTCGATGGGAAGTTGCTTAGTTCTTAGTGTGAAAGATTATGTTCATGATCAAATAAATTTTAAAACAACCGAGATTAACTAATAGAACAACATTCAAAGCGCTCCATGTTAAACAAGAATGCCTTAATGAGAATATACATGTTATGATATAACGTGGATACTTCTTATTTTTGTTGAGTATATTTCTAACATCGTAACAAGATTAAGGTACATAGCGCTGTTTATGTTTTTTTGCTCAATTATTGCTGTAAAAGCGCAAAAAGGGGACGGTAACGACAGTGGTTAGGAGTATTGTAAACAAGAAATATCTTTAAAAAAAGATAAACGGCGTAGATTGTTTATGAAATGATGCAGTTTGTAGCTGGTATTATTCACTTCATCTTGATTTACGTGTAAATTAAATAATTTCCTTGTGAATCCTTCACAATGACTTAATAGCGGACCCGCAGTTTTTTCGCGTAACATATATATTACACGTTGTTGCCAGATTTAAGACAAGTAAGCACATTGTAAAATCCTCAGTCGCGATAAAAAATGAGTTTTATATAAGAAACGTATTGTTAAATGCATTGGTTGTGTTTATTCTTAATACATAATGTATCAGATGATATATCAATTGCTGAAAGAATAAAAAAAAATAGTGAAGACTTCAAGACTTACATAGCGAACTCATTGTTTATATCGCGTAGCATATTATATACAGCTGCCCGATTTAAGAGACGGGGAAACATTTCAATTACTGAAAGAGCTGTGATAAATTTCCATTAACTAAATACTCACACACATTACAATAATTCAAGCTCGCGGATTTTATTACTTAAATTATAAGCTTTACAGTGAAAGTGTAACATCGTTTTCTTTAAGCCATTTCCACTTACTTTCACATTCATTTTGTATAGGTTGATATAAAAGAGTGACTGTATTGTTGTTGACAAAAAATCCTAGCCAATGCCGAGTACTGTAGTGTGCCTCATTTCAACATCTTTCAACACAAGGGAATAGCAAAGATCTAAACGTCACAGCAATAATCGTTTCAAACAGTGTATTAACTAATTGTTTAAAAGTCCCACTAGATACCTCTTCACCCTGCTAGATGCCTCTCCGGTGGAAATAGCTACCAATCGAAATAGTTTATTTAATTTTCCCGCTGCATAATAATATAATACGAGTATTATTAACAACACTTCATTGGTTAATAAATTAGGTCAAAAGTGAGCTAAGACAGCTACGCCGAAAAAAACATCAGCATTTTCGTGTACTACCACCAATAAAAACACCGAATTTTGTATTTCAGTACATATTAAAAGGTTGTATAAATTAATCAGCTTCAAACGATTGACGCAGATATATGTTTTTGTTAAACACATTTTCGTGTAAGCTAGAAAAGATTTTAACAAAATCAAATTTCTATTTAAGTCAGAATGGACTGGGTCAGTTATTACCATGGCCTTACTCTTCAACGAACGAATGCATATATTAAAGACGAAGTTGGAACACCGATACTAACGCAGTTAAATTCACTCATAACTTAAGGTCTTCAAATGTACCGATTAGTCCAACATTTAGGCGAATTTAGTCCCTGTTCGGTCATTTATAGGCATCACACAGTACTACAATTAATAGCACCGCCTTCTGGGTTATTAAAGTAATCCACCCTGAACTGTGAAAAAGTTGAATATCAGGAATCGCCGCACTCACACAACACAGCCTTCCCACGCAGCGAAAAAGAAGAGAGGAAGAGAGAGCATGTTTGTTATAATTATGTCAATTCAAATTAAACGCCACAAACAATTAACGAAAAAGAGAACCATTGGAGTTACCGCCAACAGCTTTAAGGTAAAATAGCAGTTTTCATCGCCAACTAGCAAATATTAATCCCTTTATTATACCAATTAATTAATAATATAAACCAAACAGCACACATAAAAGCATGAAAGGATCAGTTCAGATTAATGACACTAATTAGGTTTGCTGTATCATTGTCTAATAAGGAGATTAAATTAGGTGATGACTAAGATATAGCACTGGGGATTGGTCTTGAAATGTTTGATACGTAAACGCACGAATGCGTGAATGAAGCAGAACAGAACAGATCAGAACAGAACATATCGTTTATTTTCGCCCAAGCGCATGGTTACACAATAAGGGCAATATAACACAATATAACTAATACATATATGTATCTGACTCCCGGTAAAACAATTTGAAGCAAGTTTTATTTAACCAATGAGGTACTCTCTCTTGTTCCTTGTTTGGACCCACAGCAGTGAATCATGCGAATTTAACACAGGAAACAAATTTTATCTTCATATTAAATCATTATTCATGTCTATCGTACTGTCGTCACCCAACAGCTATAGCATTTAGGCAAATCAGCAAAGCTTGCTTAAGAAGTTATTTTCTCGCGTTTATCATTTTGCTATTGGCCAAACGTTTTAAAAGTAACATGTTCGGATCTATTTAACATACTGTCCGTCAATAGAAAGTTAAGTAACTACCAGCTTTAAGTAATAGATAAAATATAAATGATTTCTAGTCAATTTTAAGTTTTACTTACAACGGAATTTGAAACAATCCTTTAATCAAGATCAGGAACACGTACACTTCGGGTGTTAACCACCACTTAGCCTATTTCTGATTTTCTGCAAATTTCCCGACTGCCGTCTTCTAAGACATTCATAAACGTTGAATAACTAAATTTAAAAGTGTGTCTCAAAGAAATCATTAAAAACTTTCAATTTCAACTACACTGAATGCCTCAATTCAAAGATTTTTAATCATATTATACGTGTGTCGGTGCGTGTTCAAAAGAAATTTCGTGTCATTTCGGTGTTAACTACGTAGTTAAATCTCTACGTTTAGGACAAAATGGAAAAAATCAGGGTGCCTTCATAGCTGGAGTTGTTTTTCAATAACAACGTCGGCAATCGGAAATATTTTGCATACTTCAATAAAGCGGTCCTCACACATTATTCTGGCAAAATTTCATAAGATTTGGACAATATTTAATTTTAGACGTCAAAACTGGGTGAGCGACGTGTCCATCCACCTTAAATACGTTTTCCCATTGGCTTTTATGCAATTTTGTTTTGTTGATTTTATCATTTCTATCGAATATTGAGCTTTTAAATTTTTGCAGCAGAAAAAGTCTGATAAGATGTGTCCATGTTTATGCCAAATAATAATAATAATAATTCTTGTTGTAGTTGTCGTCGTCGTCGTCATCGTCGTTGTTGTTGTTTTAGCTGGGATTTTAGTACAATTTCTCTTCTATTTACAAACTTAAAATCACCATTTTCAATACTTCTGGTACAGCTCATTAAATGTACAAATAACTACTTGTTACCTTTTTCCTTGTTATATTAAAAATGTTGAATTGCGTTGTGTACAATTTGGTGGTACGATTTGGTTTGTTTATCCGTTAACACTCCTGTGTTAGAGGATTGTTGTAGCGGCGCATTGATACCTTTAGAACGTTGCGGGGGTACTTATATATGGATACAAAACAATGTCTAAGTGTTTCCTGGTTTATATCTATACTAGTTTGTATTTGATAAGTTATTTTACTTGAAATCTAGTTCACAAAATTCATAAATACATAATCTATAAAACATCTTTATATCAGCTCTTTTTATCAATTACACATTTATAAATAAATATATTTTAAGTGGAAAATATCTAGTTTGAGCCTATAACCGGCTCGGTAAGCCGTAATTTGTAAGAGATACAAGTGTAACAACTTGTTTCATGTTTGTAAAAGTCGAACGATGAATAAATTGATGAATTCAGAAGATGACTGATTAGTTTTGGAAACTTCTAATGATTAAATTCAGATTCCTTTTATACATACTTTATTCAGTAAAACGTAATACATGTACTCGATATGCTCTTGAGAGCTTAATATTATCACAGAAACAGGAATCAGAAATTCCCAGATACCACATATGCTTATCTGCCTACAAAAACACCAAGAATGCAACGCAAACGTACCCAAATTATTATTATTATTATTATTATTATTATTATTATTATTATTATTATTATTATTATTATTATTATTATTATAAAACATCTGCTTTCAAAAAATCTTCATTAGCATAAAAACTTTGATTTAAATCATATAAAAAAGCTTAAACAAAAGGTTTTAGGGACATGGAAACTTTAAGTTATCAGCCACTAAAAATAATATCTTTAACTTATGGTTTACATTTTTTACTGAAATCAATATTAACTGATAACGGTGAGTGTAATTCACTACAAATTTGATAAATCTTGATAGTAACATTCAGTCTTGAACTAGTTACTGAGATGGTACTTTTTAAATTAATAACTCTGTGCTTAATAGGATACTGTTTATGTGTAATCACTGGTAGGGTTTATTCTCTTTCTTACACAAAACGTGAACAAACCATTATTAGTGCAATTATTTCGCTTGACTTTTCAAATAGGGTTTGGACGTGCGCATTAAACTAAATTTTGAGAGTTGGATATTAATGAAAACTTTTTATTAATTGTTCAATTAATATCACTGTGCTTAAGGATACTGTTTATGTGTAATCACTGGTAGGGTATTTCCTCTTTCTTACACAAACGTCAACAATTCATTTATTTTATTAGTGCAATTAATTCATTTGACCTTTTAAATAGGATTGGACGTGCGCATTAAACTAAATTTTGAGGGTTGGATATTAATGAAAACTTGAGATAAATGTAATTCATAATAGCCACTACTTGCGAAATGATTACCGTTTACAGTTCTAGTTGGCATAATGGATTACAATTGCTTTTAAAATAACACTGTTGCTTTCCCTATTGTAGCAGCAAATGAGTAGCTGAAAATGATAAGAATCAAATTTAGCAAACGCAGGCTAAAGAACAAAGGTCAGATTTAAGACAATAAGATACTCTCTATAACTTCTCTATAAAAATGAATGTTTGGCGGTAACTTTTGAATAATATAACTGCAGTATATGTTGAATTTCTGACATTATTAAAAAAAGTTACTGTAATTATAGTAATACATCTATGCCGTCACAATATCTTTGGCGATATTAATCATTTTAATTGCTTGAATTATATGATTTACTGTAAAACCTTCTGACAATGTTAATCTTAATTTCTCTGGTTGTATCCAGGCATTCCTATTTTCCTATAAATTAAGTTTAATAAAAGAAACATAACATTCATTATAAAAGGGATTTACCATTGACTGTTCACAAAACAAAACAACAAAAACGGACGAATCATTTAAACACACGCAGAGTAGTTATCACTGCGAATGGAAGCTGTGTTTTGTGAGTGCGGCGATTCCTGATATGCATATTTCACTTTTCTGTTAACGTATAGTGTTTGAGCAAGTGTAAACGCAACTTATGTGTAAAGTAGAAATCAGTTCATTTTTTTTATGTTTAATTACAGTCTAGAAAATATAATGATGTGTTTATTCTCTCAATTCCTTTCATTGAAAGATATATGTGTCTGTAACGTCCATCAATTAAGTTCATAATCATGATATATTGACCATTTATATCCAAACACTGACAATGATATAATCTTAAATAATATAAAATAATTTAAAATAATGTACTGATCAATTAGAGCTACAGTCTAGTCTAATTTGTTGTTGTTGTTTTTTTTAATTTCCTCACTAACAAAGGAATATAAGTTTCATTTAGGTGAAAGGTTATCAGTGACCCTTTCTAAAATTAAATATTCATGAAAGACTTTATTTGTTGATTGCCGATGTTAATTTGGACGGTCATGTACCTATACATTATTAAGCAGGAACTTAAACTCGCACAATTTTTGATAGATTAGGCTTTTGTTTGAAAAGATAAAGGTGATTGTTATCCACATATTCCTTCATTCCTGCAATTTGGAGAATTTCGATAGGTTGACTTTAGCCACCAAAGCAATGTATATATAACTGTTCTATACAAAACCTCAGTGACAAGCGATGTGATGAAGTTACTGCACCCAAGAACGTCAGTAAAAAAAAAGCCGTAAATCTCTCATCTCTCCTTAGCTCTCTATCTCCTCTCCTCTCGCTTTCCCCGACCCGGAGATCTCAGTGGTATCTAGAGGATAGGCATTCATAAGAATGTTGCGGATAATTACAGGTTATCAAGTTTTACCTGAATATCTGACAGAAATAAACACAACTACAAACAACGCTGCCTGTTACGGCACAATTCCATATTTTCAAGCTGCTTGTCAGTCAGGTACGGTAATCGGCGTGCAAGCTGTAAAAGTGGGAGCCAAGCAAAACTCTCTGAATTGTCCAGCCGAAGTCGTCGACAATACAACCAACAATGATATCTGCTGTCGTCCAGATCAAGTGAATGACTGTACATCGGTGTATTCATATGACAAGTAAGTGGAACTATGCTGCTTTAAATTCTAAAAAAAATATTTGGTCATTTGTTTAAATGTTTCTGTTACTCAAATTCATTATATTGTCCCCATGTTAGGTTCTCGAAGTCGTAGGTCATTGTTTCTCATACTAACGCCACTTATTATATCGCCCATATGTTATTTTCAAGAAGACAGTGAGGTAATTGTTTACAGTGTTTAAACCTTTAGTCATTGACTTGTAAAGATTCATTTAGTCTACATGTATTTTATTAATTTTTTTAGTTCCGGAATAGATTACAGATTTCACAAGAACTGTTCTGGTTATCAAATATGCAAAGAGCCGATTCCAGTCGTTCGCGCCACCACTAGTTGTCGCAATGATACACAGTACATGAAATACACGAATTACATGTTCATGGAATATGCATGTATAGAAAGTAGGTATTTTCTAGACGAATTATGGGTCATAACTTTTAAGTACTATTTAATTAATACTTGATGACCTTTCTATTCCGACCCAAAAGAATAATGGGCCCATCTTCAAATAGACGTTTACAGCAAATGTTGAGTACCATATGGCCCGGCTTCATATATAAGTTGTTAGCGAACGTTAAGTGCCAGCTCGGCTTAATATATAGATTGTTAGCGAACGTTAAGTACCAGCTCAAGAGGGAAGATTTCAACGTCTTTTTTTATGTAGCTTGTGTATGTGGATTTTTGTTGTTGAACTAGGTCTTAGAAGATGTATGCTATTATTTTATCTTTATATATAAACAAAATATTTACATGGCCAAGATGCAATTCCATGTATGTTTAGTCATTAATTGATCGTAGTGATTTCTCGTGATAACTTTGAACTGACCCCGCTTGTTTTCCAAGATGTAACAGTTGCACGGATAAATTCGAAAGGATATACCTGTATCTCTTTTTCAGAGTCACGCATCGGAAACCTTTGTGACAACAGTAATTTCACTGTGTCTTCGGGGACCTTTTATTTGCAAAGTCCATCATATCCTTATCCAATCTTCTATGGAATTTCTACGTGTACATGCCATGTGCAAGCAGTGTCGAATTTCACTGATATTAACTTTTACACGCTGGACATTCGTCTGGGGAAGGACACCGGCGTGTGCGGACAGATGCTGAACGTCACTGATACTGACGGTAACAACACTAACACCCAAACCTGGGATTGCTTTACAGCGACCATATTTAACATAACCAAACAAATAAAGAGTGGGAATGTTTGGATAACGCTGACGAATTCGCCGGTTGTTGACAGTGGTTTCGTCTGGATAGGTGTCCAAGGTAGTTATTTTAGGATATCCGTAATATAAGACTTAAACATATAATAGTCTGTTCCAAAATGTTCTGGATGTGTCCAATCAACAGTACCGATCACATTAGTCTGCAAAATTTGACATACGTCAACATAGTCTACTTTAATTACAGTATCAATAATATTTTGATACTTATCGTTTTGAAATAAATGTACTGTAAAGAAATGTAAAGAACATACAAAAAATTTTGATGAAAATTGTCTCTGTCAGCCCAGATTTCTTTCACCCATATCACGTGCGTTAAGAAAATGTTGTTTTTTAGCAAACGACAGTGGAGCTCTGGAAATTTCCTGCAATGTGAATTACAGAATTCCACCGACAACGACATCAACTACTGCGAAATCTGGAACAAAAGCTCCAACTATTCAGACAACAACAGTAAGTCAACCAGGTAAAAACGAGCTCTTTTATTGGGAGAGAAGTATTTTCGTTTGTTTTACTTATTAGTTGTCATGTTAACATTTTTTGTAGAACAGAATTAACAAATTATGTATGATAATGATCTTTAAGTCATTAATTTAGTGTATTTATCTTGCAAGATTGTATGACTCTCCTGGTAGTTGGAGTTATAAATAGATGAAAAGAGGAATCAAAGACATTAGAATGATATTGCGCTTGTATACAATAAAGCTTAAGATTAAAAATTATCTTCCTATTTGAAACATAAACTAGCGCCTTAATCTTCCTGATTTTGGTGTTTTCCGTCTTTTTAAGGATCCCGTCTCCCGGTTTACATCGGTATTGCCGTCGGCGCCTTATTGTTCCTCATTTTGGTGATAATCATCCTAGTGTGTTGCACAAAGAAAAATAAGAAAAGGAAAATTGTAAGTATCACGTACATTTTGACAACATTATGCAATTTTACCACGAAATGCATAAGCAATGTCGTTTTCTTATCTTTATGACATCATTTCAAAAACTGACATCAGCTGAATATTTTGAAAAAAATCACTTTAAACCCAACTGTGAATAGTAGTTTTCAAGATGAAAGATTTTTAGTATTTGAGTAAGTATAAACGATAAATAAGAAGTCCTTTATGATCGGGATATATATTTAATAATGTAATATATCGTTTACAGGCACCAAACGAGCAAGAATTAAGTTCAGAAATCTACACAGACCTTAATTCTCCGATGCCTAAGAACACAGCCTTTTCGAGGGCACAGACATCCAAGCCTCAGGAATAATAATCGACAGATTATACCGAGGAACATGACGGATTTTAAGCATTGTTTTAAGTATTCCAGACCAAAATCTAAAACACATATACTTTATTCAATTCGATGCCTGAGAACATTGCACTTACACAGATTTCGGAGGAGATATTAACACAAGGTTCGAACAAACACAATACATTCTTCCGCATCATAAATGACAAATGGGAAAACAACAACATCACAATCATTTTCATAACAAAACAACTACAGGACACGTTGTAAATTATACCAAACCAAGAACCAGATATTGATGTCAGTGATAATGAAAGAAAATTCATAATGTTAATGTTGCTGTGATTTAAAATGAAATCCCTCCGTAATTAGCAGTAGTAAAACTTTATGGCGATTTTTAAAATGGATTTTTTGTGGCGATGTTGGCTAAAATTAACAGGAATAAATGTAAAATGCGAGTGGGTCAGGACACGTTTGAGCCTTTAGGTCAGTACGTTCTTGACTATCTGGGCCCATGATTATAAAACTAAATCTAGAGACCAGTCGAAAATCTCAAAGATCTCATTGGCTGAACTGGGGACTGGTCGCCATTTCAGTCAATCAGTTGCTTGAAGTTTAAGACTAGACTGGTCTCCAGTCTTAGTTTTTAGATCTAGGGCTCTGGTAATCGGAGAACGAGATTTTCATAGCCTGAGCTACCAGGATCATGAAGGAGAAGACGATAATAACGCAAAAGGCGAAGACAAAAAGACACAGATGAGACGGAGTCAAATCACAGTACACACGGTCTTTCTGTGTCCATACAAATATGTCGCTTAAGTCTGATATTTGTGTTTAATTTTTATTTCCTTTTCATATTATACTTAATTTTAACATTTCTTAATAAATTTATAATTCCTGGAAAACCTTACAAATTATTTTTATCGGCATATACCTGTTATATAACTGTGCTATTTATTTTAATTTCCTAGTAAATCCCGTTGAAAATAATAAAATTTAAACATTATCTTACAATTTTAGAACTAAACGTTTTCAGTGCAATACTAAAATTAAAAAAAATGACCGTCAAGTTTCACAATATTAAAACATTTCTTTCTTAAAGGTCACATATTACTTTTTTAATGGTTATGACCGTTCTTAACTATAAATTTCTCATTTTCTCCGATAATTTCAAACATTTCTCAGTATTTTAAAACTGTTACAAGTTCTCTTTAGATAATTAATAGTTGGTCATATATGACATTTAGGAAACGAAATGAAAACGATATCAATAAGTTTGAAAAACGTTTTGAAAACGTAATAAAAAAATCTAAACGTAATGAAAATTGATGAAAGTTTGGCAAAGATATGCACATTATGTTCTTGTTTCCTCGCTCTGGATGTCTGGGATTACCAGTGTCCATAATTTTTACAACGTTTGCGTCACGTGAAATATTAAATTAATGTCTACATTTAGGTTTGCTTTGGAAATCATTACAAAACGTTTGAGCTATAACTGCGCTGAGCAAGCGTAAGTTTAACGGTTTCCCATGCCTTACATATTACGATTTGGGTTAAAGTAAGAAAGCCATAACGTTTTATTCTGAACAGATCTTAACGTGTGTTTTACTTGTGTTTTCTTATTTAAGTTGAGGAGTTATAACTTGTTAGCGACATTTGCGTAACATCATCAAAATACAATCAAAACGATTTAAATCCAGCGGGTAAAACAAACATCTACACATTATTAACATGTTTGGTTTGGAAAAAGAATTTCAGTCATTTAGAAAATGTTACCAAAATGTTGACGAAACGGTTAAAATGTAGGACGTTTTTGCAAACGTCTACATGGCTTTTTTTCCTGTGCCCTTCAAACCGTCATATTTCATTAACCTGGTTGTTTGAAATATTGTTTTAATTAAATAGACATTGTGCTGTTATATGGTATTATATGAAGCACATTACGATTAAAGTTTTCTTCGGTAATATTATTTGCCTGTTTTGTTGTTACACAATATTTGGAAAGAACCTACAATAATGTTTTATTTTCTCATAAATAAACAGTGATTTTCTTACACTTTTTGACAATTTTGTGTTATATTTATCGTTAACTACATAATAAGCAATGTCGTCTGCTCAACTTTGTGACGTCATTCCAATGAATAACGTCAACTGTCTGAAGGCACCATTTACTCTTTAGTTTCTAAAATTAAACGTAAGTTCATACGAGTTCCAGATTTCTTTGCGTTCAAATAAATACAATTTTTTATATCACACCTCTGTTTTTTTGTGAAACCACACATTCAGTAAGGTGATGCGTATTACATTGATCCGCTTGCATCTGTACTACTTGTTCCTCCTTTTCTTCACTGCCAACGCACAGGAAAAATTCACCCATCTCGAAAGTTGCAATGGCCATCGCTATGACGTTTTTTAACAGGAAAATTGATATTCCTTGGGATAAACCATTCCATGTAACCATTCGGATCACAAACAAAGGGAAATTTACCAAAAACGCTAAAGCAAATTTGTGATACAGTTCAAGTTTTTCTGGTAACGGATTTAATGCGAACTTGGTTTTAGCCAAAATAAACAATGGAACTGTAGGCAAAAGAAAGTTGACGCAAAATAATGAGATAATGCCAATGTTTAGCTCCGACGGGAATGTATCACGAACCTTTTTATCGTAAAGGTTTTCTAAGATATCGACTCCATCAAAGATGTCAAAGATGACAGCGGATGTCAGCGATACTATCAGTGCTTTTCTGGTTCCAGATTTCACATCATGCTGGGTAGATAAGAACGTTAAGAACACTACTCCTGATAAAGCAAGAGTTGTCTTAAGTGTATTTGGTCCGAAAAAATTGCTTTCATCTAAGTTTGTAGAAAATGTCAAGAATATTACGGCCACTTTAATGTCTAGCAGTATTGCATAAACAAGCCATGCTAAATATGTCAAATGAATATGTTGAAGATCGTCGGCTGTCACGTGATCAGTATGCTTCTCTTTGTATATGTTCCTTGACGACAGAATTATGGCTATCACAAATAAACCTATTACGACAATATCAGCGCCGTAAATTGCTGCCCAGGTGATAGAAATGTAATTCATGAGGTACCAGTTGATGGAAGCGGTTTGTAGTGCTAAAACGAACACACAGAGGAACCGTGTCGGCCAATGATGAATACAACGTTTTGCCGGATGCCTGTCCAACATCGATGTTGTTTGCTACAATTTCTTTGTATGTATCGAATTTGTGTTACTGCACAGATGTTGGTTCACACGACAAATGATCACTTTGGAGAACTTCTTTTATCTGCTTTTAGAGTCCGGATGAAAACTCATAAGCTCTTCTCAAAATCCATTAACTGATATCGCATAGATGTTGCGTGTAAAGGTCTCACCTATGTCTTTGACAGTATGCATGAATGTTTAGCCCGGAACAAATTCTGAACTGCTCCAAGTATTTTCCAACAACAACCAGTCGGTTTGAAATTCAAACATCAAAATGAAATCATGATTTAATTGCTGCTTGCGATATGTACCTAGAGTTAATTGAATCATAGAATGTAATCTCGTAGGAACACACCGATTCAATCTACCGATATTGACAGATCTAATGGAACAATTCATTATACTGTGTTAGTTCATTACAAACGCATGCAGTCTATCAAGAACACCGAAGGAGAAAATAGTATAACTATATAACAGAGACATTATAAAATAATTAAACGATCTCGTGGGACGAGAAGTTGATCTCGTCATTAACCTAATTACTAATTGCTTTACTGCAGTTATTATAGACATGGACATTTGTTCGGTACACTATTTGTGATCATGAAACCATTACTGCATGATTTGAGACAGGTTCGTATTAAAATATTTAATAACACCAAAAGTGAATTACACTACCGCCTGTATCTGGGTCATTGCTACATGCACTTTCAAAACGTGTGTGCTGTATTGTGAGAATTTTTTGCATCTCAGCTATATACGTCGTGCAAGTTAGTACAGAGAAAATACTGGAAGACATTAAAAAAGCATCACTCGCTTTTCAGGTATTTTCTTTAAAGTGGTCATTATGAAGAAAACCACACTATCAGGTTATATTTTAACCAATAATTTGTCTTTACCAATAAAATATCGAGAGGTACTTGAAATTGATTCTGATGCATTTAAATGATTAAATCTTACATCAGATTGTACAACTTAAGATACATATTTTAGTGATGCGTTTCTAAAGTCCTTCAGAAACAAGTATAACACACGAAAACAATAACTGCGACTGCATAGATTGTCTTGAGTTTATTGGTAAGATGGCATTTTCGTGGGTAATTAAATTCGTGGTTGTTAATTTTCAACTTTTCTTTGCAGTTCTTCATTTCGTTTGAGATTTAAATTCGTTGATCGACCTACACTGTTAATCTACGAAATGATTAATAAAACATTGTAGAAATATGCTTTTAATATTTTTCTCCTAATAGGAGATATTTTTTCCAATACACCGCTCATCATATTTCTTCATTATAGGCTATAATGAAGAAATATGATGAGCGGTGTATTGGAAAAAATATTGTTATGGAAATGAAGCCTCACCATGTATGTCAATGGTGAACACATCGTTTTGCAAGACTATAAAAGTTTGTTGACAATAATAGTACACAAATATTCCATTCACTTTAAAATCGCTTGAATACTAGTATTGAATCTGTTTTATCGCTTTAAATCCTGAAGAATTATTGCTTTTTTCTTCTTTTTTTTCATTTCACAGCATTGTTCCATCTTATTATGTACATATATAACTGTTCGGAGGTCGGTTCACATAAATGCTTTACTTGTGGTACTTCGAGTCCAGTCTCTCTGAGAATATCCACCAAACTTGTATGATTTAATTGTGTAAGATATTCCGCGTTAATGTCTGGCTTCTTTTATAGCATCAGTTCCCATGCATATATGGTCTGCAACAGGTGTAGTTATAGTTAGCTATGGGCAATTCGAAAGTCACGTGATACTCAGTTTAAATGGACAATGAACTTATTGCATATACTGGTGAGTTTTATTTTTCTGTGGTTAAAGGAGCATGACGATAATGAATTTGTGAATTTATTTTTCGCTGATGAACTTAAAAAAATAATGTATATTTTTAAATTGTACTTTACTACTACTATGTGAATTTCGACTTATCGGTAAAAAAATCTATTACACAATAACGAGCCAGTTTGAAAACTTAACACACGTTTCAACTGATACCCTTGATGTCCACTACGGTTCAATGAATTCAATCCCGTTCAAAGTAACCCAGAACATTTATCTTTTATAATGAGTGATAGTGTAATTAAAATGTCAATAAAGCGAGATTCCCTGTCGGATTTTGATGTTAGTTTAAAATATACAAAACTAAATTGAAAAACAACATCATTTAACATCAAAGACGTAATGAAATATTTAAACGGTCTTGTGGGACGAGGAATGTAATTGCGCCATCAACTCAGTTTAAAATATCTTTCTGGTTCTTGCATTTATTCTGCTATTGGTTAAAGTCCTAAGTATACACCTTTTTTGGTGATTAACGAAAACAAGATTGCATTTTAAATGAAATTGCTGAATCCCTTTAAAATAAGATTCTTTTCGATGATAGCGAATCATAAGTACTGTTAAGGCGCTACATATGGCGTAACAATTTAAGATGGCAGTGGATCTATGCTTAGTATTTAACCAAACATATCCCAGTTTATAGTAACTCTATATTCCATTTGAGGACTTGCACCCTTTGAAATATTTTACCGAGGTATTGTTTACATACGTTGAAACACGGCTGAGCGGTAGACTGATCTATGCATTTGAATAAAATGAATATGGGGCGCGTCACGGGAAGAAGTACGTACGGACAGCATGCTTCAATCCTTAAAATGACGCATTAGGAATCGTATTACTAGAAACTTCGATTTCAGTTAAATTTTGCCTTGCAACCAAAATATAAACACGATGCGCAGCGACTGTTTTTTTTTGTTATGAGAAATATAATTGGCAGAACGTTGTTTATTGTTAATCACGCATTTAGGTAAGCCACACCTTTTCGGTTTAAACATCCACAACCCACAGCGACAAAAACTTGATTGACAGCAAAATCAATTTGGAAGTAACAATCTAATCAACAATATTCTTTTCATTTCATTTCATTGAATTTCTCACGGCAAAGAGAATCCAGAGACACATCTGAATAAACACTCAACCAAAAATCATCGTCTACCCACAAGTTGTGGTTTTCGGTGTAGATTAGTCCAGCCCGTCTGGACGTTATCAGTGACGTCGTCTATCGACTTGCTACAGATCCTGAAGTACGGAGTACGGAACGGTATGCGGAACGTGCCGGACCTAGGTGTAGATCTAGACGGCAAAATTTTATAATGTTTGAGGTTGAGCGCTAAAATGTAAAAAAAACCTTCCATTATGTGTAATAAAGAGTTCTAGACTCAAGTCCTGATGAAAAACACGTCAGCTCACAATTCATGTAGCACTTTCTATGAAAACATATGCTCTCTCGGCGTTAAAGTTTAATGACATGTTATTATGCATGTACAAGTTTAGGTGAGTTTGAGCTGCGTTTGAGCTGCGTTAGGAATGTTAGCTTTGTATCTTACCCAAAGCAGGAATCTAGACTGAACTTCAAGTCTGATAGTTTAGATTCATGCCCAAAATCACAATCAGATCCACCGAAAGAAATCCAATGTTTAAAGATTTATCTTCAAGCCACGCCTCCTGAAAGTCACATATCTAGGTGTAGAGAAATCAATGATTTTATAATAAGTTTACCATGGAAACTATTAATTATTGTTATTATGAAATACAACCAGCAGCAAGTTACACAAAAGTTAATCTGATTGAAACGATACAGGCATTCGAGTAATTACAAATAGCAGTGTGTAACTAATGATTATTTAAGTATAAATCAATCGGGTTTATGTATTTTTGATCTTAAAATTGTGATATATATCTGAACTATTTCAAATTTGATGTACGTTATTGTACGTATGTAACAAGGAGAATAAGAAAAAGCTAGAACTCAATATGAGACAGTGCCTTAAAGCCACAATAAACTTGCCAAAACGTTTTTTTTCATTGTGAAAATTAATTAACCACGTTGACCCTTTTCAAAAGAAAGTATAAATGACCAACTATTTATGTCCTCAAATAATCCCCAATCATTGAGACCCGGTCCGAATAGTATTTTTGTAGCCCACAAAATTACTAACCAATGTTTACAATCACTCGGCGAAAAGTTATCGGTTTTTTCCGTAAGTGGGCCGTAAGAACGAAGTGACGTCATTCTGTATAATTAGCAACCTTCGCCTGCCGAGAGTTGCCGAAAATCAGTTCGGAAAGATTCGCTGTTTGTTTTGTAAACAAAATAAACGATCCAAAAAACGCCCAAAAATTGCTGTAAATCAATAAGATAATACCCTGTTCTTATTGTAAGGTTTATATTTTGTGTTATTATTCATACAGGTGAAATCTAAAATGTTTTTCTTAAGATTTTTTAAACAAAATCCCGTGGGAAATTATATTTTAATATATCGGTATGTCTAAACATTCACTAGTTTAGCGGATTGTTGAAAATGTCAATGAAAGCTTTGTGATAAATTAGTAATGAATATATTTCGGAAAATATAGTCATAATGATGTTCATTAACTTGCACATTAGTTTCGTTGTTTAATTTTATAGTTAAACTTAAAGCTTTATTAAACGGTTTTAATGTATAGTTCCAGTTAACTGTATTCATATAACTTTTTTTCAATTCGGCTATTTTCATTGAGGCACATATAAATTATTTGTATAATATATAAAAAACAAATTTAAAGTACTATTGCACATTGCAAGAATAATAGAATTTCAAGTACACGCGGACAGTGTACCAGTCTCGTATTCTATCAACAAAGATGAAAATGTCTTTATTGTTTCATAATGAGATTATGTGCAAACGTCAAGTAGAGTTTTGCGATTACAATGATTACAGTTTAAATTACCCGGCTTCCAGATGCCCTTCCTATAAGTTACGTTGAAAGCAATCATTTAGCAGTGGTACAAATTAATTATAATGATTTAATGATTTTGTTAATTAGATTCCACGGAAAAAAGCTTAATTATAACGTATCTGGCGATTCTTAATCAGTTTAATTAACTAAGGTGTGATAACAACTTTAGATCCAAATAAAGCCGCTTAAATGTTGACCAAATCAACATAGGATTAACCAAAGCACAATGGTGTATACTCTCTGGAATTTAGAGCGGATCATTAGCTGAGTGGATAGAGCGTCTGTCAATGAGTCCAGGGATCGCTGGTTCGATCCCCCGGTCCAGTGTAGTGGTACTATACACCGGGCACTTTAAAGAACCAGGGACGATTCTGGAATTGGAGAGTCCTCTGTATCTTGTAAAGACAAAGTACCTACTATGTATTGGTTGCCTAAAATGCACAAAACACCGTACAAAGCAAGATTTATCGCTAACTCTAGTTCTTGTACTACAACAAAGTTATCCGTGCTCTTAACATCTTGTCTTACAGCTATAAAAGAACATGTAATTAGGTATTGCGAAAAAGTTTTTGAAACTACTGGCAAAAATTTATTTTGGTCTATAAAAAATTCTAATGACGTTTTGAAGAAACTTAAATCAAATAATTTTCAGGCGTTCTGTTTGTCTACATATGATTTTTCTACCTTGTATACTTCTCTCCCTCATAATTTAATAAGAGACAAGCTAACCAGTCTCATTGAAAAAACTTTTGCTAGAGACAATAAAACATTTATTGCTTGTAATGAACACAGGGCATTCTTTACAGATGGTTCTTATGATAATTATACTTCATGGACCTGTCAAGACCTTATCCAGGCGCTCACATTTTTATTGGATAATATTTATTTGAGATTTGGTACCTCTATTTATAAACAAGTAATAGGCATTCCAATGGGTACTAATTGTGCACCCCTTGTTGCTGATCTGTTTTTATACTGTTATGAAAGAGATTTCATGTTATCTCTTTCTACCGAACATCAAGATGATATTATTACAGCTTTTAACAACACCTCGAGGTACCTTGATGATTTATTAAATATAGATAATAACCATTTTCCATCACTGGTTAATAAGATTTATCCTAAAGAACTACAGCTTAACAAAGCGAACACTTCAGAAAAGCAAGCAAACTTCCTTGATTTAAATCTATCCATCGAAAATGGTTACGTCACTACTAAAATTTATGATAAAAGAGATGATTTTAATTTTAATATAGTAAATTTTCCGTTTCTAGACGGCGATGTTCCTCGTGCAACATCTTACGGGGTTTATATCTCACAGCTTGTTCGCTTTTCAAGAGCTTGCAACGATGTGAATGATTTCAATGAACGTAATCTTTGCATTACAGAAAAACTTTTAAAACAAGGTTATCGGTATCACAAATTAAGGAAAACCTTTTGCAAGTTTTATCGCCGATATCCAGATCTAATTCATAAATACAGCTGCAGTTTAAAATCACTATTGCAACAAGGAATTTCACAGCCAGTTTTTTATGGAGATTTAATTTATAAACTTAAGAAGATAAAAGGCGATGTTAATTTCTCCCGGTTATTCGTAAAAACCATCTGTAAATTTAAAAAGAAAGGTTACCAACATGATATTTTACAGCGCCCTGCAGGCCTGGTGATTAACCCATCTACAGTTGATCATTATGCTTACCTCTTTGGTTGCACGACGGTGGCAGGGGTGTAAGAGTTTATGAAAGTTAATGGGGAAATCTTTTCTTAAAAGAACCTAAAAGCTCGATTTGTTTCTTTTATCCCTGTCATCGTGTTCTTGCTGATTTTACTCCAGGTGCTCTGGTCTCGGAAAGATCATTGAGTACCCGCCCTTTGGCTTTGCAATGCTATTAAATTCTTATGTTTATATGTTTGTATGCTTTTGCATGCAACATTGTTGAGCTGATGGGTGGGTTGGAGTTATTTCACCAAGACAATTTGTACTTGTTTTGTGATACGAGAACCTGTTGGGGCAAGTGTGAGGTTGGTGCACCCTAGAACCTGGTTTAAACCCCCAGTGGCAATTTGTTTTGCCACTGACCGTTCCAAGGCGGTATCCCCAAAGGTTCTCTTGTTTATTAATTGTTTGTGGCGTCCTATTTGAATTGACATACATATATAAAACATGCGCTCTCTCTATCTTCCTCTCTTCTTTTTCGCTGCGTGGGGAGGCTGTGCTTTTTGAGTGTGGCGATTCCTGATATGCATATGTTGCTTTTTTTTTGCACTATCCTCCAAAAACCTAAAATGACTAACACTCTTCTGGAGGCGTCGCTCATATTGGCAACCGGTAGCGACGATAAATAAATGGAAATACAAACAAACAAACATGTCTGGAATAACGTTGTCTCCGAAGCACCGACAACTTATCTTACATCCATGTTGTTAATGCTGACGTCATTACCCACAGGCCAACATCTAATATGGAGTATTTAAGCTGTCAGTTGATGTCAAACACATTTTTGAATGTTATTCTGGAGACTAGATCAGTTCACGTCAAAGAGATTTGAAGGTCTTTAAAGAACGACTGATCCAATTCACTCATTCGTATTACATGATTTTTGTAGACCATACAGCTCAAGTGAATGTATTACTGAAACGGTAAGACACACATTCCGGAAGCTACAAGCAGAAAAAGTTATCTATGTCTGAAGGACTATGAAAGCAGTGGCAGGCATACAAAACTAATAAAGCAGCTAATACATTAACAAAGAACATACAGAGTCACTAAGACAATTTACAGAAGCTGGAAGCGGTAGCAGCGACCGGGTGTCCGGTAATTAGAACTTGGATGTGTGAACTGTCTATCGATATTTGTTTCTTTTATGAATAAAAGTGACTTCCTTGCCTCCCAAATTTTCAAATCTTTTTAAATAAAAAAAAGAATAGCTTGTCCTAAATTTTATAGCATTGAATCTTTCATTTTATACTCAACAAATAAATTAAGGCTTAGTTGTAAATGTATTTCTCCTAAGACACGTGTTCCTGTAATTAGTGTTTGAATAAAACCTTGAATCTTCAAATAAAAGTTTGAGTCCGAGCTGTGATTGGTTAAAAAGATTCCTTTGATATTCTTATAATATTTTATCTATAGCCGAGTTATCTAGATTTTGCATGTCTCTTAATTATTTTTTGAGGAATGTAATCATGTGTAATGTTTAGCTGCAGATCACGTGACAGATTATTACATGTGATCACGTGACAGGTGATTACTTATGAGATTAAGAACGAAAGCTTATATATAAGCACATTTACCTCTAGTTTTATTTATTAAATACGTTCGTATACAAGTTATTGTAGCAGATGTTTTCGAAATGTCAGGTGACAATACCTCTATGTTGATATTGGAAAGAAACTTAAACGAAACTAGGAACGTTACTATTTTCCCCAGTTTCGAATCTAATGTAGCGTTTTTTACAACCGCAGGCTTGTCTTTTTTATTAAATGCCTACATGCTATTGTGTTTAAAATATAATGTCGGAAAAATACCGGCCGTCGTAAGACAGCAGTTAATAAGTATGGGAATCAGTGACATGTTAGCTGGGATGCTTATAGCGCTACATGGTCTGTATATGATACCAAGTGTGACTACTAACCCAAAGATTTGTGGAATTATCTTATTTATTTTTGGAACAGCTCAGCAGGCGGTTGTATTAAATCTCTGTTTTTTGTCATTCCGACGATGGAAAGGACTGAAAAATATTAAACTGCGCAAGGATATGTCAAAACAGCGTCCTTTTCTTTGGACAGCGGTAGCCTGGTTGGTGGTGGCAGTATGTTTTTCTCCTATTCTAGCATTGATTACACATTCTCCTTTAGTGAATAGCTGTTATTCCGCTGATGTCTTCTCTAACCAAGAAGTGCTTGGTTATTTACCTGGTATTGGTGTAATGACATTGTTGATTCTTGATGGGTTTTATGCCTGTTTAATGTGCAACTTTATAAAAACCTTCAATGAATATAGAAGATTAAATTTCAAAAAGCCTGCAACAAATTCACAAAAGCAGACTTCAACTCTGGATCAGTCATCACCGGAAGTCACACGAGATAGCAGCACATATATGCACAACGACAATGAGATTGTTGTAACCGGTTTACAACTGGAAAACAAATTTGAAATAGTAGATATAGGTTCGAATGGAAACGAAGAAGTTGTACAAGTCGACACGTTAGAACAAAGCGATATTAAGTTGAGCATAGAGGCTAATTCTAAGCAGTCACCAATCGCTGGAGCTTTAGCTCTGAGCGCAGATGAAGAGACATGCAAAGAGTCTGATCTGCAATATACTGTCGTGATAGATGATGTCCGCCAAAATGAAAAGGACAACGCGTTTCAACGAAGCCTTGCTTTGCAAAAATCGGCTATGATCCACATCGCTGTTGCCCTTTTTACAGTCAACGTAACAACTCTAGCAGCTTTCTTTTTCACGATTTTTATTCTTCTTCACAAATTTGAAATAAGTCCAAAAGTTCTCGACATTAACCTAATTATTCTGACAGTGCCATCCGTTTTAAACCCATTCATATATGGTTTCCAGGTTAGAGAACTGAGAGGAACAGCTAAAGGTCATTTATCTAGATTACAACGTTTAATTGAAAACTTGTTTAACTGCCGAGGTTAGTCAATTTCACAATTAAATGAACGGCAAGTTTGTATTATTCAAATGTCATAAGGAGTTGACAAAATACACATTGTGATAAGTGGTAAGAAGTTGTGCTTATTTGTCACTTATAAACCTGCACAAACACGAAACACGTTTCGACAATTACTAGCAATGCACGGGGGGGGGGGCTGTATAATCAGGAACAACAAGTAGAAAAGTTGAGTTGTTCAACTCTAAAAGAGATATTTGACTGTTTGAACAACAAAATGTAGGAAAAATTAACCGGTCTATACGGTCTCAGGCAGAGATATGTGTACATTGAAGCCACTCGTCAGAACTGTGTCCAACACTTCATTATAGCCAACCTAGAACAAAAGTTTGGAATCCTGAAAGACTATTGTTTTAGCTTTCTTAAAAACTCCTGTTTTAACCTTGCAAGATATCATGAATGCAGATTTTTCATTTTGATAATTTGCGTAAAATATTTTAAGTTTGTATGCTATTGTTTCTTTGGCCGAGCAAGAAACCACCCAACGTATCTTTGTGCAAATCAAAGATAAGTTAAAATTTTAATTTTGGATCTTCGTGTGTTTCGGTGTTCCCTGCAAAATATTAAAGTTTCGAGAGACCTTTTCCTGCATGTAGGGTAAGTGACACCAAATGTTTAATGTTTGAAAAATATATTATCGTATAAGTTTTTTACTGATACCATAATTTATATAACTGTTGTTTGACCTGACTTGGTACATTTCTTTATTCACAACCATGTCGTTGTGCTTTTTCATAAAAATGCTTGTTAATTATCACTGTTTCGTCTCACTTATTTCGAAAAAGTGAAACCATATGCTGTTTGATAATCTAGATCTGTCTCTGTTTGTTTGTTGTTGTTTGTTATTGCGGACAAGCAAGTACCTATTTCTTCTTGTAAATCTTAAATGTGTTTTTTACTAATTTGTCCTAAAAATATTCGAATGTTTGTATTTTTTGTCAATTGTTTGTGGTGACTTATTTATTAAAATTGATCTTTGCCCAAGGTTATAAAACTGAGCATGGAAACCAGTCTCAAATCTCACGCATCTGATTGGCTGTAATGGCGACTGGTCGCCATTTCAGCCAATCAGATGCTTGAGATTTGAGACTGGTTTCCAATCTCAGCTTTATAACCTCCAACCCTTATAAACCATTGCTCTCTTTTTTTCTTCACTTGTTAACTGTGTGAGGAGACTTCGTGGTTGTGTCCTGCAGGACTGAAGGTTATAAAGCTGAGATTGGAAACCAGTCTCAAATCTCAAGCATCTGATTGGCTGAAATGGCGACTGGTTTCCATGCTCAGTTTTATAACCTTGGGCACTGAACTTAAACTACAGGTATGCATAACAAGTTAACTTTTGACACAATTGTAAAAGATGAAAAGGAAACTTTGAAAGCCATCGAACACGACAATATGAATATATTGCAGGCTAAATTTGGTTGAGCCTGTTTATGGACAGTAATGGAAATGCATATTATTGCCCACGCCGCCTAGCCCCGGCTTGAGAGCAACTCGTATTTACAACAATGAACAGTTCAATTTTGACATCACAAATGATTGTGTGCATATGGCGGTGGACATGGAACCTTCAATGCAGTATTTTCAGAAAATTTACGTTCACAAAGTTAACACAAATAAAAAAGTGTTCTTTTATAATTCAAAGCAATCTAAGTGAAATTGCAAAATATTAACACATCAACATTTAAAAAAGACGGTCGTTCTATTATCAATATTCTTCAATAAAAATACTTAAAACATAAAATTCCAATCCAAAAAGATATCATAAAATTAAACAAAACAAATATTCCGCTAGACTTTATTCTGGCCTATATACTGGGCATTTTGAAAAACTTTACACAGCCACAAAATCTTGTTAAACAGATTTAAAATCAATATGTAACCATTTAAAAATATTAACTGTAAGTTTAAACAATTATCACATGCTGATGTAATGCAGTATAATTTCCGACTCATTTCTTTGCTTTTATACAAAACATATTTCATACTTTTTTCTATGATATAATTATGATATCGGACACAATACTGATATTTAAAAAAAAATCTTACATATGTAATCCTTGTATTAGTTTACTTTTGTTGTATTAATAAATATAATAAATGGGGTAACCTTCATAGGGTTCTAACTTGATGAATTTAAAAGCGACTAGTGCAGATCCAAGAATAGATTGCAATGATGTGCATACTTAATCTGAATCTACACGGTGCGAATGGATAAAGGCCGTATGAATGGTTCAAACTGAGAATCAACTTCAACTACTTCTGTGAACATGGGATCAGAACACTTACGGTTTGTCATTAGGTCGCAGTGTAAGCGAAACATATAACAAAGTTAACATAGATTTCGATAAAAGACTGGATCGACGGCACTCCGGCAAGCCTTGCAATGAACAGTTAGGTAAATATGTGGTCTTACTTCCATCAAATACATACCTTGGTTGCCATATATTAAATGAATAGTCATATTGAATTTGGTTTTATTGATGAGAATCTGAAATTGACAGGAAATATAAAAAGGAAAAGTATTGAAAAAGAAAACAAAAAATACAAAAAATGTACTAAGTAAATCATGTATTTTTCCAATCAAACTTTATTAATCCATTGACATTGAAAAGATAATTAGATGTATTTTTTTAAACAAATCCACAAATATAAAATATATGATTAAATAATTAAAAAAATAATAAATTTAACAATTGAATTGAAACGATTCAAATATTTTGAACATAACATAACATAACATAACATAAAGTTTATTTCTCGACTTAAGCATACAAGCTCATCGTCATAAATACATAGTTTGAATAACATAAGAACATACAACATACGCAATGAATGGCATAAACAATTATTATGCAAATACAAAGTAATTTATCACATTCTATGTTACTGTGAGAGTGTAGATAGGGTATAAATGTCTATTAAACAAAAGTAAGTTAATTATATGTGTTTGTTAATTCAAGTTTCTTTTGTTAAACGCTTTTTTACAATAAATAGCTAGACTGTTTAAAGTTTTTCTAGAAGTTGAATTTAGGAGTTCTAAAAATTTGTGCATATTTGGTCTTTCCGTAAAGTATCTATGAATATATATGGATCTTAGACTACTGTATTTAGGACATATAAGGATGAAATGGAATTCATCTTCAATATCGTTTTTGTCACAATAGATACATTTTCTTTGATTACGTTCAATGTTAGTATGACGTCCAGTTTCGATCAGAAGGTTGTGTGAGGATAATCGTATTTTTGCAATTGAATTTCGTAACTGTATGTTATCCATTATAAGTAAATATTGTGACATTACAAAAGCAGTTTTTAACTCTTTATACAAAGATAAAGAAGAACAGAGCTCAACTCCGTTACGCCATTTAGTGATATAAACATCTCTCAATCTTCTTTCAAAAATCGGTATGAATATCTTAAGGTCAACAGATTCTGGATATAACCAAACGTCTGCAAACCCTGAAATGTGCAATAGATCTTTTACTTTTAAAGACCTATTACTAACGTTTGTATTACATATGTTACGTTGAACACGTAATATAGTACTAAGTATGCAGTTATTATGCTTAAGAGAATATGATTTAAGCCAAAATTTAACAATTCTTTTATATCTGCCTATATACAAAGGAAATCTACCCAACTCTGAATACAACGCTAAGGTGTTTGTAGACGTTTTGACATGCAGTAACCATTTACAAAATTTTCTATGAACTTTTTCGATATTATCCGCTGTCAAGAAACCCCAGACTTCACAACCATAATTAAGTATCGATAATACGTAGGAATCAAAAAGACTCAGCATAATATTAGCCGGTATTATGAGATTTCTAGTAATATTTAGAAGTGAATTCATGGCTCGTAGCCCCTTACCAGCCAGTGTCGCTGTAGCTTGATTAAATGAACCTCCACTTGATAAGACAATTCCGAGATAATTAAACGTATTAACAATTTCGATATCTTGACCTTCAAATGTAAATCTAAGATTGCGGCTTAAAGTACCTCCTTTCCTGAAAACAACAATTTTTGTCTTAACAATATTGACATGTAAATTCCATTTTTTACAATATTGCTCAAGTGAGTTTAATAAATTCTGCAACCCTTCCCTGTTTCTGATATTAACACGGCATCATCAGCAAACAACAACAAATATATAGACAATTGGTCAATGGTTATTCCAGAATCAAGATTCTCTTGTAAATATGTTTCAATATCATTAAGGAACAAGGAGAACATGATTGGGGAAGTTATCTCCCCTTGCAATAATCCAATATTGCTATTGAACACGTCTGAAATAGTGCCTAAGTGTTTCACGCACATTTTAACTTCCTCGTACATTGATCTCAATATTTTAAGAACTTTACAATCTATGCCCATATTTAACAGCTTATTCCAAAGCGCCCCCCTATCGATTAAATCGTAAGCTTTCCGATAATCGATGAAGCAGCAAAATAGTTTCTTTTTATCTAAGAATTGCTTTTCGATTAGGGACTGCAAAATAAAGATCGCATCCACTGTACTATAGTTCGCTTTAAACCCGAATTGAGCGTCCGTGATAATATCATTACTTTCTGCCCAAACTTTAAGTCTCGTATTTATTATTGTAGTGAATAGTTTGGCAAAACAGCTAATCAGAGATATCCCCCTGTAGTTATTTGGGTCGGAATTGTCTCCCTTTTTAAACACAGGTATAATAACACAAGTTGACCAGGTCCTTGGGAATTCACCCTTATCGAGTATATAATTGAATAAAATTTCAAGGGATCTGCAAGTTACATCGATTGTTTCTTTAAAATATTCGTAAATTATTTTATCTGCAGAACACGCTTTATCGGTACCCAACCGTTTACACGCTTTACGAATCTCTTCGGATGTGATTGGATAATCTAATTCTTCGAATGTCGCTGAATTATTTATATTTCTATCAGAACGATTTAAAAAATCGTTATATTCTTCATTTACCGGGCCATCATCATTCGCCGCTAAATTTTTAAAATGGTTAAAAAACTCATTTAACGAAATATTTTCGCCATTATTATCAATCGATCTATTCTTGAACATTTTCCAAAAATCACGTGGTCGACAACGTTTCATTTCATTCATTTTCCGTCCTTGATCACGCTTATAAAGCATTTTACATTTTCTACAGCAATATTTATAGTCTCTTTTCGTTCTTAAGACATTTAGTCTGTTTTCTGGAGAACTGTGTAAATTAAATTCGTATAACGCTTTGACGTATGATTCGTGTTTTTCTTTGCATTTTTGGTTATACCATTTCTGTCGTGTATTATCTCGGAAGATAAACTGACAATCCGTATTTTTCTTTGCTATTTCAAAATATTTATTTCCGCGTGCAGTGATGTATTTCGCCATAATATCGACTAGTATGTCCGTACTGCTGTTATTAATAACTAATTCATTTAACTTAGTTTCAAGTTCAAAGATACCGTTAGTGATTTCAATAATAAATTCGTGTTTATATTTACTATTCCATTTAATATACGTCTGCTCTTTATATTCCATATTTCTATGTATACTATTTATCTTTAATGAAAATAATACAGGTGCGTGATTTGAATATTCGTTAAAGCCACCGATACAAAAATCTGCTATCTTATCAAAGCAGTATTGTTTTGTTAGTAAATAATCGACGACGCTCTGGCCATTCTGTGTCATGCACGTGAAATTACCAACGTTTTTGTCCGAATATAACCGGCCATTAACCGCTATTAAACGCGTTGCTTTACAGAGATCTAACAATTGATCGCCAAACCGATTTGAAGTGAAATCTCGAGTTTCACGAGGTAAATATTCATCAGTGCTAAAATCCGCTAACCCGGGTATGATGCGATCATTCGCTATAAAATCTGTTTTACGACCTATGCGGCTGTTTGTATCCCCAGTAACGAATACCAAGCCCAATTCGCTAAAATAGTTAATATCACTTTCTAGTTTTTGAAATATATCAAAATCATATACATTATAGATAGGTGAATTTTCTGGAGCAATATAAACTACAGCTAAATAAACATCATCTTCCATATGAAAAAACAACTTATCCAACTTCAGCCATACAATACAATCAACTTCATTTTTAATCAATTTTACACCTTTACGAATACTGTCTTTAATGTAAATAATAATGCCACCGCTAGAGCGTTTTGCTCGGCGGTGTCTGTACTTTCTGTAAGAATGAATAGGCTTACTGAAACCTTTAAATCCGATATGAGATTTACTGTTAGTCCAGGTTTCAGTCAAGCAAACAATATCATATGTATTTATAAGATTTGCAAAAGTGTCACATGAACATTTATCTACAGTTAATCCTTCGACAT
>JAZAYU010001260.1:0-66377 GCA_038501625.1 Corbicula japonica | reverse complement strand
ATTGTAGATCTGGATCTGCTGGCACATCCATGCTCTCTACTCTGGATCTGCACAGGTTGCATCTTGGTCAGAAATAACATTATAAATCAAATGTGCCAGCAGATCTGGATCTACAGTGTTTGCCCGCGAAGTAGGGTGTACCTATGGAGTAATGAGTTCAATTGTATTTCAAGATTGAATATTAATACTAGGTATATCAATATCATAGCTTATGCTGTAAACTTTACAGGTGGGTAGTCAGTTTTTCATTCTCATATGGATAAATAGTTTAAAATCAGCCAAACTTGTTCAGTGTACATCAACAGCTTACTGTTTATCACTGTGGGTTACTCAATTTAGTTGTGCATCCAAGTTAACTATTTTTACTTTGGCACAAAAACTTCTCTCGCTTTCAATAACAGAGATTGGTTGTTTTGGGAAAATTAATAAATAAATAAATTCTGATTAACCACCTTTAATAAATCTTTCTTATTAAGAATCTGTTTTTATGCCTATTTTTGATGTTGTAAGAATACATGTAGACATGATTGTTTTGCTAATGTAGAACAAGTAAAAACAGAGTCTTGTTATCAGCGAGTTTTAATGGAAATAAATAAAGGCCAGCTGAGTTTTAATGGAAATAAATAAAGGCTGGCCTATACCAAGGATTGGATATGTAAACATATTGTTTCAGACAAAGCATTGACAAGAAATGTGAGTAATGCCACACAGTTCATCTGTGATGATGATAAATGCACAGCATTTGCCAATATAATTACATGCTGTAAGATGAGATAGAGTGCAGATAGAAGCATACCAGTAGCCAAGGTTATAAAACTGACCTTGGAAACCAGTCTCAAATCTCAAGCATCTGGCTGAAATGGCGACCAGTCGCCATTTCAGCCAATCAGATGCTTGAGATTTGAGACTGGTTTCCAAGGTCAGTTTTATAACCTTGGAACCAGTCAGTGTTGGTTTGCTTAATCCTTCACTTGATAGTAACACCTGTATTGCATGGGTGAACAGTGTTTATCCAGATTACCTGGCACATTCATGCCATCTGATCCAGATCTGCACTGTTTGCTTTAGAGTTATTAAGTTATTTCTGACCAAGAAGTGAACAGTGAAGATCCTGATCAGGTGGCACGGATATGCTGGCTGATCAGGATCAACATTGGTTGCCCATGTGATAAAATGCATATAATTATATATGAAGTAAAGGGTTAAATTAAATGATATGCTTTAGAATGTGATACAAGATAGATAGTAGCATACCAGTAGTCAATGTTGGTTTGCTTATATGCAAATGATTAGATTTTTGCCTCACTATTTGCATATAAATGATTATGTCACTATTATTTCATCGCTAACATTAATTACAGTGGTATCATTTAATTTCGCTGGCACGAAATTTCCCGCCATCGCTTCGCGCGGCTGTAAATTCGCGCAAATCAAATTTTTCAAACAGAAAAATATTATTATCAATATTTTACCAACACGTTATCAATACCTATTGTTTATTTAAACACGCAAGCTAATCATGTGTCAGTTGGCCCCCTGTCAATTACCACTTCCTTTGATAGTCAATTATCGGACCGCTGTTTATTAGGCGCCGCTAATTGACACGGGACTCATATGATCCATCTATCTGGAACATTCATGTCATAATTTGCATGTTAAATTTCGTATCCGTTTTATGGTCTTAAGTGTCAATTTGCGAAACAGTTACTCAAAAAAGTGTTGATAAATTAAAAATGAGATGACAACGATAATGTTTGGTAAAACGTGACATGACCTAAATGTGCAGACTAAATTATCGTTCAAGTTTTGAAGTAACATTAAACATGTTCCAAAAGAAATTCTACAGTTATAACTAATTTTATTTTTCTTTATTAACATAATTATTCGATACTTCAAATTTATATCAAATAGCGGTACGGGTAACTATATATATAAAGTGTAGTTCCATTCGGACGTAGCACGTTTCGGATACGTATGTGGAACTTTTTGGTTAAAATTGAGCTTAGGTTTTAAATTCACGCACTGGCCCGTGCGCGAAATACGCGAAAATTTAGCCATCGCTAAATAAAATCATACCACAGTACATGCATTCATGATAGCTGCAAGAATTATTTGGTGGAAATAACATTTAGCATTTTGCTTAATTTTCTTAATTATTAAATATATTAACCTCATTTTTATCATAAAAAAACATACCAAAGTTTGTGTTAATACATGCTTTATGTTGTATTATTCATTTTGTAAAAATGAAGTAAATGTGTGTGCATTCAGCAATGAATTCAACCTGTGTGATACCATTTTTAATGGTTAAATCATTAAAATATGGTATTGAATAGTAAACAACCATTTTGTGCCTAATTTGTTTAAAACATTGGGTATATTTAACTTGAGAACCAGGCCAAAAGATTAATCACCCAAGACAGTTAACCCAAGAACTGACTTTATTCCAATTGGTGGAAATTCAGTCTAGTCCCCAAATTGACAAATTACAAAGAAGAGTTTTGAGACAGGCTTCCAGTTACAGTTTTATGATCTTGAACTCAGAAACTGTGGACCAGACTCAATTCTTAAGAAATTGATTGGACAAAGTTTTGTACAGTCTCATAACAAAATAATGACAAACCAGACATTCAAGACTGTTTTCCTATTAACCTTTTCTCCTTAGACACACCTATATTGCATGGACGAACAGTGTAGATCCATATCAGCCGGCACATCTGTGCCGTCTGATCAGGATCTGCGCCGTTCGCTTTTTTATGCCTGCTGATCTGGATCTACACAGAGGAAAGGGTTAAAGATATTTGATCAGGATACCAGACTCTATTCTTCAGCAAAAGATTTGATAAACTCATTCCAGTCTCCAGAACCTACCAATCGCAAGCTAGAATTTTGAGGCTGGTCTTTAATATTTATTACGTATCTGTTGCATGGTCTAGTCATCAATACCATACATATTGTATTTCATGTTTTATGTTACAGTAACAGTATTCCTGTGTTCATGGTGTATAACTCATCCAAATATTACGTGGAAGAAATAAACAAGATGTTTAACACTTTTTTCATAATTTTGATGAGATAGATTTTATGCAGATAACATATATTTGTTTCAAAATTCAGTCCAGGATTTGTAGCACTGAAACTGTTATGCAAAGGTGCCTTTATTTACAATAACAACTGTTTTAAGTGTTAGTATTAAATTTTCATTTGTTATTTCAAAGGTGTTTTAAGTGTAAGTATTAAATTGTCATTTTTTACCCAAACAATGTTTTACCCTTAGTTAAGGAAAGTGGACATTAAATTTTACAGGGAAAAATGTTGACAAACCTACTGTTAATTATGCTGAACAATCAATTTTATGATTTTTTGTACAGTTTTATGTGTACATTTGATGGACATCTCAACAGATTGATAGAATCGTGTCCTTTAATTTACTGTTTAAAATACCTCTTCCGTGACCATTAACTCCATCTACAGTAACACACAGACCATTAGTTGGTGACAACTCACCAACTTTTTCTCTGTTTCTCTATCTCTATCTCTCTTTCTCTCTCCACCATCCATTCTCTCTTTTTCTCTCTTCCATTCTCCATCTCACTATTTCTCTCTGACTCTGTCTATCTTTCTCTTTCTGTCTGTCTGTCTCTCTTTTCAACTATTTTAGCATATGTTGGTCGTAACTATAATACAAATCCAGTCGTTTCATCGCATTCCATAGCCGGCTTGGAATGTATGATGTAAATATGTTATTGATCAACATTGATTCATCCAATTAGATTCAAATCTAAATTGAATACAGAATAAAGAGATACAGCCACATTGATTTTGATATTCACAAGTTTCTACCGACAAGAAATTGATTTTCAATTGGCTGAGGTTTAGATGGGTGTACAACAGTAGTAACAGCAAGAAGATACCAAAAACATTCATTTAACCCTTTAATCCATATACAACGGTATGCATTTTAACATGTGTGTGACCAGTC
The DNA here is from genome assembly GCA_038501625.1 of Corbicula japonica. Classification (NCBI taxonomy): domain Eukaryota; kingdom Metazoa; phylum Mollusca; class Bivalvia; order Venerida; family Cyrenidae; genus Corbicula; species Corbicula japonica. The sequence continues at coordinate 62,395 of JAZAYU010001260.1, read as the reverse complement.
TAGATCCAGATCAGCCAGTACATCTGTGCCATCAGATCTGGATCTACTCAGCTTGCACATCTGTGCTGTACGGTCAGGATCTACTCAGCCAGTACATCTGTGCTGTCTGATCTGGATCTATACCTATATCTATATCAACTCTTAAAGTGAACAGTATAGATCCTGATCAGATGGTATATATGTGCTAGCTGATCTGGATCTACACTTCACTCATCCAATAAAGGTGTATCTGTAAACAGTTGAATTTTATGCACATTTTCACTGTAAAAACAACAGTGGAGCAACATCTTGCAAAAAAAAGTGCCTCAGAGAATTTTAGAGAAATATTTGAATCAATACTGAGTTGAGAGGACAATTTCACTTATGAATAAATCATGAAATAATACCATTTATTTTTCTCAGTAATAATCACATTATTTTATGCATGTGTATGATAGTCTATTTGTCTTCATTTTGTTCAATTAAGTTTAGATGTAACATCATCAATTATAGCATAAATCATGAAATGGATAATAGTTTTTTCTGTATTTAACATAAAATGTATTATTGAATCATAATTGTTCATGATTTTTTTTTATTTATTCTAATGAGTTTTGTAAAGATCTTTATAAACGATTACAATGTGGGCAGCGAATATGGATACCTGTTGTAACCCTTTACCCCATTTATTAATTGCATGAGGGTACAGTGTTGATCCAGATCAGCTGGCACATCTGTGCTGTTTGATCAGGATGTGCACTGTAAGCTTTTAGATTCATTAGGTTATTTCTGACCAAGATGACAGTGCAGATGCTGATCAGACTTCACAGATCTGCCAGCTGATCTGGATCTGCACATTTCACAGGCTTTAATCCTTTCGTCCATATACATGCCTGTAGCGTAGGCAAACAGTGTAGGTCGGGAGCAGCTGGCACATCTGTGCCAGGATCTGCACTGTTCACTTATTGATTTAATATGTGATTTTTGAACAAAAAGCAAACAGTGCAGATCCTGATCAGATGGCATGGATGTGCCAGCTGATCTGGATCTACACTGTTCTCACATGTGTTAAGGGTTAAAATGCATATTTATTGAGTATGGGGTTAAAAATGTGTATTTTGCAGGTGGGCTACTTTAGTATGCTGGGTATATTTTGTACATTTTGCATTAACATTATAAATGTTTATAATCCTTGTGTATTACCGGTGATTATTATACCCCCGATTCGAAGAAGAGGGGGGGTATACTGTTTTACCCTTGTCCGTCCGTCAGTCCGTCCGTGTTTCCGTCCGTCCGTAACAAAATTTCCGTCACAGTTTTCTCAGCAACTATAACATGCAGCAGCCTGATTCTTTGCATATTGCTTCATCCTATAGTCCCATGTGGTGTAAAGCGATTTTATGCTCCTTGCTCATCTACTTCCTGTCTGTCGCATATTTTTAGATTTTGTTACTATATAGGTGCATTACATCAACCAAATGGCATTTTTATTTTCCGTCGCAGTTTTCCAAGCAACTATAACATTCAGCAGCCTGATATTTTACATATTGCTTTATACTTTAGTCCCATATGGTGTAAAGCGATTTTATGCTCCTTGCTCATCTACTTCCTGTTTATCGAATACTTACATTTTTACACATAATTTACATACTTGCACAATTTCCGTTGCAGTTTTCTAAGCAACTACAACATGCAGCAGCCTGATATTTTGCATAATGCATTATCCTATAGTCCCATATGGTGTAAAGCGATTTTATGCTCCTAGCTCTTCTACTTCCTGTTTACCAAATACTTAGATTTTTACACATAGATGACAAACATGAACAATCCGTTGCAGTTTTCTAAGCAACTATAACATGCAGCAGCCCCATGTTTTGCATATTGCTTTATCCTATAGTCCTATATGGTGTAAAGCGATTTTATGCTCCTTGCTCATCTTCTTCCTGTTTACCTACTGTTTTTAGCTTTTGTTACTATACAGGTGCGCTATATAATCCAAAGGGTATCTTTATTACTCTATAGGTGCATTACATAAACCGAAGGGCATCTAAGTTATTGAAAAATGCAAATTACATTTTGGACGTCATATTTCTGACAGCGGGGGTATCACTAGTGAGCATTAGCTCACAGATTTACTTGTTGTAAAAGTATTACTGTGTTTTAGTTTTATAGTATTTTGAATTTGTTTATGTCATTGTTGTCATATGCTTTGTACAAAATTTATTTGAAAAAGTAAGAATGTTAAACATGACATTTGGAAGGATTAACATTGTATTAGGGTTGCATGCAGGTTTATATCATGTTCCTTCATTTAATAGCACTTTTATACCTCATTTAACTTCCATTTCAGTGCAATATGAACATTTTGCTGTATTAAAGTAGCCGGCTCATAGATAGTACAAATATTCTGATCTGGATCTACGATATTGACAATGTGATAACACCAGTATAGATGTGATAACACCAGTATAGATGTGATAACACCAGTATAGATGTGATAACACCAGTATAGATGTGATAACACCAGTATAACACCAGTATAGATGTGATAACACCAGTATAGATGTGATAACACCAGTATAGATGTGATAACACCAGTATAGATGTGATAACACCAGTATAGATGTGATAACACCAGTATAGATGTGATAACACCAGTATAGATGGAGTAAATGGTTAAATTACTTACTCCACAAGTAGTGATGAATGTGCATGTATAAAATATAGCAGTTTCTGCTTGTTTTTGTGTGTTACAAGGAAGAATACACTAGTAAGATTAAGTGAAGCTGTCATAATTTTATTAACCCTTTCATCAATATAAATTATATGCCATTATGGCATGGCTGATATCAGATCAGGATCTGCACTGTACTCTTGGATTTATTAGGTTATTTCTGACCATAAATGGAATAGTGTAGATCCTGATCAGATAGCATTGATGTGCCAGCTGATCTGGATCTACACTGATTACATATGGTAAAAATGCACATGGATTAAAAGGTTAATAATAAAATATTTTACCTAAGAACATTTAAACATGTTGGATTTACAAAACATACTCTTATTTTGAGGAGGTCACTTGTTTTACTAAGATTTGCAGGAAATTCTATCTACCTCAGTTAATGATAATGGGCAAATTCAATCACAATTAAACTGTTCTTTTAATCTAAAGCAAAGTTGCTGTTTTTTGTAAGGATGCAGAGATTTTTTATAAATTTTAATACATAGTACATTTTGTTCTGAAGAATGTATATTTGACATTGTACACTTATTAAATTAGTAAAAATGTTTTGATAACTTTCAGAAATATCTCTCTTTGAGATTATGTAACCAAGATTCTTATTTTGTGTATTTCAGTTGATTATTTAAAATTAATTTTGTGAACTTGTTCAAACTTGTGTAAGTTTTAAACTTCAGTCACATGACCTAGATCAGCCTGTTTATGCTGCACATTTGGTCAGGGTCTACGTCAGGGCTGAAGGTTATAAAGCTGAGATTGGAAACCAGTCTCAAATCTCAAGCATCATTTCAGCCAATCAGATGCTTGAGAATTGAGACTGGTTTCCATGCTCAGTTTTATAACCTTGGGCACAGTTCAGGGGTGATTGTAGACTTAGCCCTTTCCTCCATATATACACATTCATCTATGGAAGAAATGGTGAGACCTCATTGTGCTACATGTCTTGTCAAGGCCTAAATTCTTCTCCATATCCTGTCAATTTACTCTGATCCTTACTAAATAATACAAAGTTAATTTCTTGTATGCATTACATTTTGCTAAATTTTGAATTATTTCATTTAAAGGAATGTTTTACAGTCACATATTTTAAATGATGGTGATTTAAACTGTGTTCTTAGTCCAGAGAGGTTAGAACTTGAAAGTTTGACAGTATGATTGTTTAACCCCTTACTTCATAAATTCACACATTTATTGCTTAGGCAAACAGAGTAGATCCAGATCAGTAGGCGAACCCATGCTGTCTGATCAAGATCTTGATGCACTCTTCCCTTTTTTATCAGAAATAACATAATAAATCAAAAATTGAAAAAGTGTAGATCCTGATCAGGTGTCACAGATGTGCTGGTTGATCTGGATCTACACTGTTTGCACATGGGATAAAATGTGTATCTAAAGAGTAAAAAAGTTAACTGTGCTATTCACGCCTGACTAGGCTATAGACACTGTTTTGCATTAGTCTTGAATTTTTGCTTGTTTATCATGTTGCACTTATCATTCATTCATGATACATGAAATAAAATCTTGATCTTAGAATGTATTCTGTTATTCTTTGTTACCTTATATCCGTGCACACAACTGTACTGCAAACTATCACTTCAGCTATAGACATTAACCTTTATGATGTTGAAAGAATGGACATTATCCTTAACACTTTCCTTCATATACAATCAAACCTGTATTAATAAGCCATCCACGGGAGTGACAAAAAGTGGCTGCTTAGCATAGCATCTAGATCAGAAATAAGCTAATGAATCTAAAAGTGAACGGTAAAGATCCTGATCCGATGGCACGGATCTACACTATTTGCCCACGTCATAAAAGCCTATATACGGAGGAAAGGCTTATAAAGTCTAAAGAGGTACTGATCTTTGACAGAAATACAGATAATACCATTATATTTATTCTTTCGAGGTCAAAACCTAGGTAAAGAGTCTATGTCAATGTGAACCTGTCATCAGATAATCACCAAGTTTGGTCAGGATGAGCACCTTGTGACGTTTTGGAAACCAGGTTAAAATGTCAGTGAGTCAATGAATAAATAAATTACAATGTATAGAGGTTATATACTGTATAGCGCTTAATATTGGCGGTATCAAATTTTGGCGTATTTTAAAGTGTTTTATATTGGCGGGGTCATATATTGGCGCTAACAAGCGAGACCGCCAAAATAAAACCCTTGAGGAAAAATGGCGGAAATTGGACAATGGAAGAGAAAGGTAAACGTCGCAGTTATTCTATTCAATTAGTTAAATTTTAAGTGTGAAAACATTATCGCAGCTACCTAATACAGTACTTGATTGCTTTGTTTGATATTGCAATTATATTCCTTTTGTTCACACATAATAAGTTTACCTACTAGTTCGATTTAATATTATTTATTTATTTTAAAGCGGGTTTCTAAGATATATTGAATAAACTCGATTTAATTTAATACATGAAACAAAAGCTATAAGTCTAAAATGCTTCTTTTTTCAAGTTCAAAACGAGTGCCGCTGAAAGGAATGGACGACAAGCGCCAAATAACACTCATCATGGCTATGTCTAAAGAAAATAAATAACACATTCATTTACTCTTGTTTCGTGTTGTTTAAGTTTTTATTCAGGTTACAACGAATATAATGTACATAATTTAGAAACATGCAGCAATTTTTCTTCATCAAGGGAGGTAACTGCGACAAAATATCTAATAGTGATTCATAGTTATTTACCTTCCTGATATTACATTGGCGGTGTTTTTTAATTGTCGGGGATTTTTATTGGCGGTGTTTTATATTGGCGCAACTGACCCTGACCGCCAATATCGCCAAAATTATCCTCGCCAATATTAGTACTTATACAGTATTCAATCCAATTATCAAACTATGCCAGAAGGCAGATGTCAAATGAAAGATAAAGGAAAAACATTAAACAAAATTTTGATGACACGTTCTTATTTGTTATTCACAACTTTACCAGAATTTTGTCTTTATTATATATTCCCAAGTTCTAAATAGTAAGTTGAGCACTACACACTGTTGTCAAAACATTTGTCGCCTTGTGTCTTTTTTGCGCGTACATTACATAATGCGATAGTTTGTTGTCGTTTTAAATTCTTAATTTATTTTAACTTGGAGCACCAACATCTTGAAGTTTCGTTTCAGGAGAAATTACAGATCGTTCTTTTTCAAGAATGTCTTTAGGGGCATTTCTATTTATAGCAGAATCCTAAATGACTTTGATTACTGATGGCTTGGTTCGTATGAAAGACCTTTCAAAGTTGCGTTTTCTATTGTCATGCGGCAATGACTGATAAGCATTCAAGTTCCCATAACACGTGTAAAAAAATAAACACAGTTTTGCCGTTATAGTCATCTCCTACATATCGAAAGACATAATTTTGGAATTCATTACTGATATCTTTTTTTTCCGAATTATAACTGAATGCCGTTCTATGCGTTTACCATCGACATAGTACTCGTTTCGACCATTGTGCCTCCAAGTATATCCATCCGCTTTCCAGTCATCGTTTTTAGCTTCATTCCCAGAGTGAAAACACCGGAGAATCGGCAGGACCTCATGCAGGGCTTGGCATCCGACGACGACCGACTGCTGGACTTTGCACCCGACGACCTACTGCTAGGCTTGACACCCGACGACCGACTGCTAGGCTGTCGGAATATCTCTAATGACGTCATAGACTTACTGAAATCAATCATCAGCATTTTAATCATCGGTTGAAATTTATCATCATCATACTCGTTTACATAAAATTGTTTTATAAAAAGCACGGAAGGGTCATAATAAATATATTTTATAATTCATGCGCTCACGTGCGCATGTTGCTGTTGTTTTTACGTTCGATCGTAATAGGCATCGCGTGTGCTCGTAGAAGGATGGATGTCGCTACTACGATCATCAGTCACCCAACATTAGAAGTGTTGACATGGAATTCATGATCATCATTAACAACAACAACAACAACAACAACAATATGGTCATCATCAACAACATCAACATCATCATAATCATCGCCAGTTAATCATTTTTCGCTACTACGAGCATCAGTCACTACTATCGACAACATCAGCATTTATAATCATTATGATTAGTTGACGCATCATCATTATTTACCCTTTTTACCGGAGCTGCTAAGGTATTCACCGCCCAACTGCTTACTTTTGGACCTGATGGCATCGGCCGACTCTATGATTTCGGGCTCATTTAAACCCTTTGACGTGACTTTGGGACCTTTTACCAGGCTGGCTGATGATCGTTGCCGTATCGTGTGAATGATGCTTCAACTGATGATACTAATTATGCTTATGTTGTCGAAAGTAATGACTGATGATCGTTGTAGCGAACAAAAAGGATGAATTGATGATGATGATGATGATGTTGTTGTTGTTGCTGTTGTTATTAATAATGATGATCATTATGAATTCAATGTAAACAATTCATTATAGTTTCTATTTATATGAATATTGAAATTGTCCCATATTTTATTGACGTTATATTGTCTTTATATTCAAATGATCACTTTATTCAATGTTTGAGAAATAATAGGTGTATGGAGAGTACCGTAATTTATCCCCAGGGTGTCGGCATACCTGCACAACTTAAAATTTAATGTCAAATTTTGGATCTAGCGAATCGTAGGTCATTTTATGTAAAAATATAAATGTAAAAATATAAATATTAAATTGAAGATGATGAATACAATTTTGGCAAAAAAAACTATACGTTCATGTTAAAAGTTCGAGGAATGTTTTTAACCTTAGTTTTGGCGGGATTATCATCATAGAACGCAGGCAAGTGGGCTGCTGTGGAATAATAAACAATCTGTTCAGTGACAATTTTTGAAGGACTCTAGTTTGTAAATGTAGAATGATCCTGTTCTCAGCACACCAGTGGCAGAAGATAGTGCGGTACTGACAAGATAATATATATGGTGAGAGTTTGTTTTTAGATCTTTAAACGTCAAATATGATAAGATTAATTATTCAGTCACGTGTGACAAAATACTCTGTTTTCAACTTTTATCTAGAATCACCAGAATGTGCCAGAAAGTGATAAACAATGTATTATAAGGAGATGAATAAACTGATATGTAACACAGATCGGTTTTACAGATTTGTTACGATTTCCAAACGTATGTGCTTTTTTCAGATGAAACTACTTATAGGTATAAAAACGCAAAATCTGACATGGTTTTGTTGAACTATTCTCCTACAAAGTACATAAAGTATATGTTATAGTGACTATCTCTCTCAAAAAACATCGGAAAAGAGAATAAAGTCTTTTGGATATAATTATATTAGGCTGATCACAAACCACAAGGCTGGGATTGAACCTGCATGCATCATTCTGATACTTAATTGTTTCTTCACACAATTAAAACTTATCTGGTATATAGACGTCCCCGGTTCGTTTAAGATTAACAGTGTGCTGTGCTTCATTCTGTTTTTTATTTCCAGATCAACATAGAAGACAAACAGAAGAAGAGTGCGTCGTCCGCCGGAAGACACATGCACTATAGAAGTACTATATAAGGTTATAATAACCCTCTAACTCGTAATTACATGTACTTGTCGGTTTAGATACATTACAAGTAAGCTACGGAATTCCGTTAGGGCCATCGCCTTTTAATGAAGTAGTCCGAAACGCGAAAAGTAATCAGATTTAATTCCAGTGTGTTGACTGAGGCGAGTGATCAAACCTTTACAATACCACCAGGCTGGATTGAACATACACACATCGGTATAAATCAAAAACAATTTAAACATGAAGCTATATTGTTCATCAACGGATTTCGACAGAGTTAATTGTACAAGGCAGGCGGAGAGCAGACAGTCACAGACAACCAGGCTCGGTCTGAATCTGGTGTGAGAGATAAGGGATGAAGATTGCGTCGTTCGGTGGAAGGTTCATTTATATGTAACATTAATAGTAAATGTTTGACTCGTATGTCTCAACAATAATTACATTTCTGTTCTTATTAATAGTCCATGCTTTACATGTTTAAACCGAGCCTATAGACTGACTAATAAGTTTGTTCACCAAACTTTCACAATACCAACAGACTGGGGTTTAACCTATAGACCTAGGTTTAAATCTGACAGCACTTTATAAATACATCTTTTAAGCACAAATAAAAAGTTCTTTAAATGGCAAATCCTCAAAAACATATTATTCGATAATAACTTAAATTGGAATGTTGTGTTTTGTTGTTGTTGTTGTTTCAGCTTGGGTAAACGAATCCTTATTTATTTGTATTGATTTTGGATTTTCATCTCATTTTTACCACTGTTCACATTTTAGTGTGTTTTTTTTCAGATAACAGCTGCGACAGATACGGAGAGAGGAGGCGTAGTCAAACTTTAATTTAAGTTTTATTTGCTAGGGAAAACACATCGTTGTTTGCAATTGTTGCAATAATTTGTAATTTGGTTCATTTTTATTACTGTTTAAATTATATTCTTTTTCAGATCACATATGTCATTATCTAACTGTTTTTTTAGTGTTTTTTAGATGACAGATGCAACAGGTACAGAAAGAAGAGGCGCAGTCAAACTTTAAATGGGAAGTATTTTTCTTTTGTTGTTAAATCTTTAAAGTCTGGGGATTTTTTTCTTTTTTTTTCTTTTTTTCCCCAAATATTTGTTTGCATTTTTAGTCTTATTTCATTTCAAACACTGTTCCGTTTTTTTAGTGTTTTTCAGACACCAGCTGCAACAGATACAGAAAGAAGAGGTCAAACTTTGAAAGATAAGTATTTTTGTTGTATAATCCTTTAAAGTCTGGGGATTTTTTTTTAATTTTTTTTTCCTAATATATTTGTTTGCATTGTTTTTAGTTTAATTTCATTTCTAACCCTGTTCAGTTTTTTGTGTTTTTTTCAGATTACAGATGAAGAGGTGCAGTCCAACTTTTAAGAGGTATTTTCTTCTTTTTGTAAACAAACCTCCGAGTCCGCTGGTGGACTTAAAACAAAGAATCCTGTCACACTGATGTAATGTTGACCTTTCAAAACTGAGCCTCTGGCAACACAATGGGCGCGTTATGGTGCGAATGAGAGTAGTAGGTCTTTTGACCCAATAGCCAGTACATTATGTATGTACATTATGTAAACCTCGGACTTACGTCTGGAGGAGTGCCAGTCTATTGTCTCATTACTTGTGACGTCCGTGGGATTCTAGATTTTTAATGCGGCTTGTAAAGAACATGCGTCAAGTCATCAGCAAATTTAACACATAAAATGCACTTAAACAACAGTAAACCTATTTATTTGCGTTAAAGTTTGTTATGTATATGACTTGTCACATGTGCTTTACAAAAGGTCCAAAGCCCTTAAAACGCAGAGCGAAAATCAAACAAGTCACAGAGTTATCTTATAAGAAAGTGCTTGTTTTAAAAATTAAAAACAATAAAGCTGTTTATAATATTAGCATAACTTTACAATCAATATCTACTGAGACAAAATGGAGACTGGAAATATAAAAATATAAATTAGCATCTATTTTAAAATTCGACTTTGCGTATACAATATCAATAGTCATGTATGACGTAAACGTCAAACTTTACTTTGAAGAAAAACTGGTACGCTAATATCTGGGTTCAATAGGGGAATAAAGAAATATTTGGATATTATTTGCGAAAAGCTTATAGGTTGACATGAGGCGCAGTCACACGAATATAGAAAATGAATTTGCGAATTTAGTAGCATTTGTATTAGACGGCCTCACTAGTTCAATCGATAAAGCGTCATCACTGAAAGCCGGAAACCAGAGTTCCTAGCCCCGGTCAAAAAAAAAACTTTTCCACCCCGATATATGGCACTTTGTATAAATGCTACTAGTACTTAAGGGCCGTCTTCAGTCCTCATTGCACTGTCATCGGTAAAAAATAAAATATAAAAATCTTTGTAACAGCAAAATGGAGTAACTTTGCACAAATAATCGTTATTAATGCATCTTTTAAATTAAGAAAAGTTAGAAATTAAAGTAAAGAAAAACAGATGTATCTCTTAATTCCTAAACTTGTATTTGCTTAAAAATCACAAAACAATTATAAATGACTACAGTATTATTATAAGTCTGACAACAATAAATTGTGTTCTTTTGAAAGAACTTTCAATTATGAAGAGAGAAATCAACGTTTGTTACCCATTTACGCGACCGGAAAGTGACCAGCAAATTCTTATTCAAACACACTTTTACAAATATCTCGTATTGAAAACACGAATTAAGTAAGTCAATAATAACACAACAGTCTGTCCCAATTATCGCCATCGGTCAACATTACAAAAGTATTACAAACTTTTAGCATCAAATAATCCAAACCTTCTTAATAATCTAAGTATATATATTTCGCCTTTTAGGTACACGTATGTATAGTAGTCTCTCTGTACAACATTTTGTTTAAATGCTCTTTATACTGTCTTGTATTTATCGGTTATGATTGTATTGTATACTTTAATGCCGAATAAAATATTTGTCATTCTAAAAGAAAATAGGCCAGTCAATAACTTGATATTTATACAACTATTCGAAGAATTAAGGATAACAGCTCCTCACATATAACCACCGTTTTATTTAAATTGTATGCATATGGCCTGTGTCTAAAATATTTCTCAAGTGGTTGAAATGAAACTTAAATTAATGTCACTTATGATGATCTGCTTCATTTTTACAAGACCATTTATTTCAAAAAATAATTTTAAGCAGTTATGTCCCTTTCTAATAAAGACTAATTACTCGACCTATATCTTTATATTACCCAGACAAGTGACTGATATGAAACTTAATGTCCAACACCATAGCCTAGTTCATACCAAAAGGTTCCATAACTATTCCAGATTTTGTTTCACTTATTTCCCTTTTCAACGTAAAATATAATGGTAAATTAAGTGACTTCATACCTTTAACAACAAGTCATTTAATAAATAACTAACACGTTATTATTTAACAAACACACAAACAACAACCATTTATTGAAATTCACCATTTACATGGTTTTGGCAATGAACAGTAAAAAACCAATGAGATGTTCTGTTCTTCTGTTCTAATAGAAGAGCATAATTATGTTTACAGTTGTCAATGTGGACATATTATATTCTGCACCGATTTTAATCGTCGCTCCTCGAGATGCCTCGTTCGTAATTTATAGGCTTCTTTTAGGAATTTACATACTCTAACAATTATTCTGTTGTTTTCCGAAATTAGAACTGATTTGAATTTATTGATATTGGGCCAATGATAAAGAAAATTAATGTATGTACGTCTGTCTTGAGTCTTTGTACAATAGGCAGCACAACAAAACGTGGTATTCTGACTCAACTGTATTTTGTTTACAATTCTGACATATTATACCTCTGTAGTTTGCTGGGTCTGATTTGTCTCCCTTTTTATGAATTGGGACAATTACTCCTTTAGACCATGGAATCGGATATTTACCATCTGAAAACAATTTGTTGAAAATTTTAACCAGAAAAGGTACAATAAATACTTTTGCATCAATAAAGAAATCCATTATATTATGGTCACACCCTGTAAATTCATTTTCGTTACTCAACAAGTTCTAATAAACGAGACAAATTTGTCTAAGTCAATGTTCTGTTGTCTTCCGTAATTACTATGTCTATATTTATTAACTTTATTCCAGAACAATTTAGGCGACCTTTTACTCATGTTTGAAATATTTTCATTTGTTTTAAATGTACGTCTAGATTTTCTTTCGCAATTGCAATAAGTCTTCTACTTTCCAAAAATCGAGATATCTTTAAAGCCGTCTCTTCGTTTTTTAAAGGACGTTTATCTCGCATAAACGCTGACTTCGCAGCTCTATACTCATAATTAAACCATAATGTTTTCCGTTTATTTAAATGACGAGTTTTCATATGTACTATTTTACCAAAAGTTTGAAAAAATAACCATTGATAATATTTGTAAAAAGTTCAATATTGTCATCAAACTCGCCTACATTTTCTACAATATTGTTGATTTCTTAAAAAATATGCTTATTTGTTTCTAAAACATCAATAAGTTTTCATTTCTTATTCCTGTCCCACACCAATTTTGAATAATAATACGATTCTTTGTTGCAATTGTTCGTTAGTTTACAATGTAAGTCATACTTAATAGGACAGTTATATGAAAATTCTCAAAATTTGTAATTAAATAATCAACAATGCTTGCACCGTGTCTTCCTCTACCAACATTATGAAACTTAAAATCGCCTTGTTCTAAGCGACCATTTGCAACAATGAAATCGATTTCTTTGCACAAAACAATAACTTGTGCCAAAATGCGTTAACAACTTTATCGTTTGATTTTCTATGTGTAATTTCACCTAAGAAATGAGGAGCATTAATAAAACGAGAGAGACCTGTGTCGTCGGCAAAGTCTGGTAACTCTCCTATCCGACTATTCATATCGCCGCATAGGTAACCAAGTCTTTGTCTTTGTATCGTCGGACAATTAAATGGGGTGTAACTTCGAATCACAAGAGGGTTTGTCTTTTTGCTGCTCCTTTTTAATGTAATTATTTCAATAAATGCATTTAGAAATAAAACAAAATGCCTCAAAAAGTCGAAGAGACTTTAATTAAATTTCATTCAACAGGTTGATATCATTTGAAGTTTATACCATTGAAGCTTACATCAAAAACAGTGCTACAAACACAAAATGGGGTTTACTTTTGTTCAAGCTTCTGCTCTGAGCACTTCAGCGACGTTGTTCTTTCCACTGCTAAAGCAAACTCCTGACACAACACTCTATATACACTTAAATATGGCACTGCATATAAGAATCATAAGACAGATTTGTCTACATGAATGAAGCAATAAAAAATCACATCGCTGGTTTTCTGTACTTTCAGTACTTTTCTCAAAGCTGATATAAATAACGTTGAAAATATTTATCCTGTTGGCTCAATCTTTGAAAGAGTCATCTGTATTAACAAAACTATTTCTGACAAGAATGATAACTCTAAATCGGCTGTTGTAGCTGTGCCCCTTTTAAATTACTATAATCTGAAACTTTTATGTTGCTAATAACTTAAAAAATCATCTGCATCAACAGTACTATATCTGACAACATAAAAAGGACTCCTGATTAACATTTTAGTTGTGTTTTTATGATTACGACCTAAATCTAATTGTTACTTATAACTGACAATCAACAATCAATAGCTTGATGTTTAGTTTGACTATTTGAAGAATAAGGTGTCTATCCTACTCACGCCGGCGTCGGCGTCTGTTAAACAAAATATGCACTTGATCCATAACTTTGAAATTACTTGAGATATAAAATTAAATCTTGTATTAGAATATATATTCACCATCAAAATCTACACCATTGATAAAAAGACCCATAACTTCACTTCCATGTTTTTTCGGCGTTATTCGGGGTTAGCTGTCTAAGCTCACTTTTGACCTAGTTTTTCGACCAATGAAATGTTGTAAATAATACTCGTATTCTATTATTATGCAGCGGGAAAATAAAATAAACTATTTCGATTGGTAGCTATTTACACCAGAGAGACATCTAGCAGGGTGGAGAGGTATCTAGTGGGATTTTTATTATTATGCAGCGTGAAAATCAAATACATGTAGTTTATTTCGACTGGTTTTTAGTGGGTGTTGTTTACGATTACCGTAACGATTTTTATATTTTGAGTAAGTATTTACATGGCACTTACATGTTCGAGCATTTTCGTTTTTAAAAGCGATACTTGTATTGGAGAAAAACATATGTACGATTTAAATAACCAGTTAAGTCAATATTGATGGCTTAAATACAATTTTATATGGAATATTCTTGGGTGTCAGGTACGCACTTGCGTATTGCGTACAATACTAAGTGTAAAACGAAAGAGAAGTGCAGATATTTCTAGTTCTTACTGGTTCCTTTCTAGTTCCCTTGATACTGATTGTTAATTTCAAGTGCGAAAATCAAGTTCTCTGTAGTGTAGTGGCTAACTCTCTCGCCTCGCAAGCGGAGGCCCCGAGTTCAATACTCAGGAGGGACACTTTTTTAAAGTTAATTTACGTAAAAGTTGGTAGATTTCGCTCTTGTAACAAGCTGTTATTATTTATATTTATTAAATTTTAAGGACATTTATTCATCTTGAAACCTTACTCTACAAGAGGTATTTTATTGAAACTGAATAAATGTAGATCAAGACTTAATGTAAGGCATTGCTTCTGGTTTAAACCCCCAGTGGCAATTTGATTTGCCACTGACTGTTCCAAGGCGGTAACCCCTCGGGTTCACATTTTTGTTAATTGTTTGTGGTGTCCTTTTTGAAACTGATCATTTTATTAACCATGCTCTCTCTCCCTCTTCTTCTTGACTGTGTGGGGAGGCTGTTTTTTCTGAATGTGGCAATTCCTTATATGCATATTTCACTTTTTTTTAATCGACTAATTCTCGCCGTATGAAATTGTTGCAACAGCTTCAACATTTTTTTGAAAGACAATTTCCATAAATATATGAGTTGTCATGATTCGGTCGCTTAAACTCTAGGTTATACTAAGAAGGCAGGGAGGGTTCGTCAACAGCTATAACAAGTAAAATAAAATAACCAAACTGTGTCTGCTTCGCCTCTCTATATTTCTTTCTTTCTTATATACATGTATATATAAATATTTTCCATCAACGCCGTTTATCTTTTTTAAAGATATTTCTTGTTTCAAGATATATGGTCATTCTTCACTTAGATTTTGTATTTACCAAAATATGCAATTGGTCCATAACTTAAAAACTACCTCAAATATCAACTCGAAACTTGCACTATATATTTATTATCATAATCTACACCATAACAAGCAAGACCCATAATTATACCAGAATTATTTTAAAATTATTTTTTAACTTAGATTTTGCGTGAAGTTTTTATGCACTTCTCTCATAACTTGGAAAATAATACAGATATCTTTAAACTTGAAATACATTTTCATCATCATAATCTACATCTCTTTGACTGAGTGCTTTACTTGAAAGGCTACGCTTCTTCTTTGCTAAGAGTTCCTGTTAAAGTTATTTTTCTGTTGGTCCATGTCTTTAACATTATTTGAGTGATTGATATGAAACTTATCTTAAATGTCCTAAATCATGAACAACATCATTCCAACAAATTATCGATCTTTTTTTTTTAAATCACAGTCATGCCCATTTTCAGTTTAGTATTTTATTTAAATTTTATATGCATGTGGTCTGTATTTTAATATTTCTCAAAGATTGACATGGAACTTAAAATAAATATCTCTCGTGATCTGTTTCATTTCTACGAGACCATTTACTTCAAAAATTGTTTATTTACTTACTAAATACTGTAAGCAGTTATGACCCTATTTAATTAAGACTCATTACTCGGCCTATATCTCAAAATAACTGAAGTGATTGACGTGAAGAAAGATCCGCACACTATTATAACCTATTTCATTCCAACAAGTTCCATTACTATTCCTAATTTTGTTTCAGTTATACCTTTTTAACAAAAAATAGCTAGTGGCTTACTTAATACCAACAGGCCACTTTCAATAATTATTAACAAGTAGTTTGAACATTACGGAATTTTGTAATGTAATTAACAAAAAATTCCTCTTTCATTGTTCACTTGTTAATATTATTCCTGTTCGCACATGAATGTTAAGTTTTAAATCTCGACATTGAATATATTTCAATGAGACGAGTAGTCGAACGTTCTGTCTCCTCTGACAGCTCTTGTCGAGAGTGTGTCTGACATCAGTTGTATGATATTGGGAGGTACACACACCTGATAAACAAAACTGTGCATGATCAGGGCCGGCTCGGTATATGCACATTTGCAAGTAATACTGATATGTATGTTGATTGTTTTCTGCATTGTTGTATGCACTGCTTAGCTTTATACAGTTAACAGAAATAAAACATCGCATTAAAAGAACAATCATCATCCATGTAAATAAACGCTATTTCGAACAATACAGCATGGTGGTGGTTTAAAATGACAATACTATTAAATAGCTTTAAGAAAACATTTCAGCATCTGACATTTCATGATTGTAACATTTGAACAGAACTGTACAGTATACACTGCTCTTCTAACAAGGTACATGGTCGCTACGTAACAAGAAGTTATACGAAGATATTCTAGCAGTTTTGTTTTACAACGAAATAATCGTGTTAATTTAACAAGACTCTCCAATAAACAGTTTCGCAGTCCTGTACGAGTTACTTCCCGCGACCGGAAATCAATCCAAAACGAGGCTCTGCGTGATAGCTGAACGATCGGACTAATGGCTTAAGCACATAATAGCTAACATTATCCACTATATTGCAGGTCTGCGTTCGTCGCCGGCGGTGAAAAAAATAAGTTGTTGGTCTGTTATTCTAGCCAGACTTTTTTATTTTCACTATTTGTTAGATATTTAGATTTTTAATGATTTAAGAACATGTACCATTCTTGTTGATAGTAGGCAGTATGAAACGCAATTTGGACAAACATAAGCATTAATTTTACCAATTCTGTACAACAATTTCTTCTTAATATCTTTTCTGCTGAAAATATATTTTACTGGTGTGAATGTTGCAAATTGCTAAGACTGTTAATGCGCTTTTATCCGGAAATCGTGATATGTCAACATCTGGTTACATGATCTGTTGACAAAAAATACAATCTAAATTTGTTGATACTTACACATTTGAAAAATAGAATTTTCCTAAAAAATTATGGCGTTTATGGTCAACGAATAAATAATTTGAATTTTTAAAATGTTACGTATACTTCACAACCAAATATGATTGATTCTCTCTTGAAATAAAACAGGATCGGTAATCTGATTGTTTGTTATAGAAGTATCATTCGTAGAATAAAATCCAAGGATTTAGATGCCGGCTTCCAAAAAGATGGGAATATTTACATTACAATATGGTTGCATATCCAATTTAGATTTCTTAGGTTTGACAGTTTGTAATTTTGACATAAAAGCCCAAAAACTTAATTAAACATATATAAAATGTTTTGACAAGATTTGTTTCTTATTGACGGCTTTTGTTTCTATAACGTGTCGTAATGTTGATTAAGAATCCATATAAGTGCTAAATCAAATACATTTGCTGGCACATCCAGTAGTTAAAGGACTCCGAAATACTTAAGAATTGGGAGGTGTAGATACCTTGCAAATAGTAATTACACGATCTCTATTGGTCAATGATATCTGCCCCTTTAAGTAATTGACAGATGACCCCGTGTGCGAGACAATTTGACATGTTTATGGCATGCCGCCTTCAAAATCAATCGCCGCCGACATAATCATAACATGATGTCAGTAGTTGATTAGACACGCTAATCCGGAAACGAGACTCAATTAAGCCGTGGAGAGAACACTGCGACTGGCTGTTAGTTCAAGTCGTTTAGTGTTTAACGCGAGGAATAATGACTTGACACTTTTAGTCAAAGAAACTTGATTGTTTTATAAATTATTTTCAAAAATATCATTACGCCGATGTATTATTACTAATTCAAAGAGAAAATATATTTTTCAAAAAAGAATTTTATGATAAAAAAGAAAGTTGTAGGTACATATTCCCTATACGCCTTTCCAATAATTCGGTGATTTTTTCGGTTACCTCCCCTATTCAGTCACGTGACTACTATACAGGAAAAAGTATTGCTCGCTGTATTAATGTAATAGGGAACATGTACCTACAACTTTCGTTTTTCATCAAGAAATTTCTTTTTTAAAATATATTTTCTCGTTTATCGTTGAATTAGTAATAACGCATCAGCGTAATGAATTTTTTTTATCAAGAATAGTTTATATATAAAACAACAAATCTAATTTGACTAAAAGTGTAAAGTCATTCCTCGCGCCAAGGTTTACTTTAAACGACTTAAACTAACAGCCTGTGTTCTATCCACGGATAAATTGAGTGTCGTTTCCGGCTTAGCGTGTCTTATCAACTACTGACATGCCGGCTGCGATTGATTTTGAAAGCGGCATGTCATAAAAATGCCAAATTGTCGCGCACAATGGGTCCCCTGTCAATTACTAAGAAGAAGATATCACTGACCAATAGAGATCGGTTTACTTTTTTATGTACCTCCACCTCCCAATTAATAAGTATATCGAAATCCTTAATTACTGAATCGGGTATCAAAAGTATTTGATATAGCAGTTATATGAATTATTAATCCTTAATACGACAAGTAGAACCATAAGACATCAATTAGAAACTCATCTTAGCAGAACATTTTTATAAATATTCAATAAAGCGATTGAGCGTTTACGCCAAAATGACAGAATTTCAAACCTTAGCAGTCTTAATGTTAATATAAATGTTCCCATCATTATTTGAAGCAGGCATCTCCATCTTTATTAGAAGCCAGCATCAGAATCCTTGAATTTTATTCTATGAATGATACTCTTACGTAAACGAAAAATCAGATAACCTTATTGATCCTTCTTAATTTCAAGACAGAATCAATCGTACCGTATTTTTGCTTGTGAAGTATACGTGACGTTTTCAAAAATTCAAAATTATTTGTTCGTTGAACATTAACGGTACGATGAATTCAAGTAATAGATGAGTACAAGTATAACGTAGATACTGTAACCGAATGTTGACATGTCACAATTTCCGGAGTATAGTACATTAACAGTCTTAGCAATTTGCGAATTTCATACCAGTTAAATATAATTTTAAGTATAAAATACATAAAGATGAAAATGCTGTATAGAAATTCGTAACATTAATACTCACGTTTATCCGAATCGCGTCTCATACTGCCCACTATCAACAAGAAGGGTACATGTTCTTACAATATTAAAAATGCAAATATCTAACAAATAGTGAAAATAAAAATGTCTGACTAGAATAACAGACCAGTAACTTATTTTCGACCGGCGGCGACGATTACACACCTGAAATTTAATGGATTATGTTAGGCCTTATGTGCTTAAGCCATAGTTCAGCTTTCCTGTGAAGCCTCGTTTTGGGTTGATATCTGGTCACGGGAAGTAACTCGTACAGGACTGCGAAACTGTTTATTGGAAAGGCGTTATTACAGCGAGCAATCATTTTTCCCGTAGAGCAGTCACGTGACTGGACAGGGGAGGTAACCAAATAAATCGAATTATTGGAAAGGCGTATGTATACTTTAGTACATGATCGTACAGTATTGCGATTCTGTTGCAGTTGCTGAAAGTTTCACAACATAGTGATACCATGAAACTTTCTGACATGCGAAATTTGGAGATCGAATTTTAATCCAAATTCTGTTTAAATTTAGGGATTTTCTTGTTTCACGACCAGAAATCATTGAAATCAGTACATGTTTACGTAGAGTTGACTATTCACTTCCTGTTTCATTTGTCTAACTTGCGTTTTGTCTCTCAAATTAGCTGCATGGTCATTTTGCTCGCTTCTACTCGTGTTTCACTATGACAGTTCAACAGCGCCTTGAAACGTTTCGCTAATTGTTTATGGCGTCAAATATTGTTGACCAAAAAGGGCTTCGAGCAACCCCACTAAACCGACTTCAAAGTGTTAGATATTGCACTTACCAAGGACTATGTTCTGTTTTAATTGATTTTCGCCGGACTGAGTTTTTTCATTTGTTTTATTACATTTAAGAGTTATACTGTTTATGTAAAATCGTTCATGCATAATTTTATAATTTACTTAAAATGTTGAAGACAAAAATTCCAAAGCAAGGGAGGTGCAGTATATCGTCGGGTTAAATTAAATAAAATAAGATCTCAAAGTAAAGAGTTGCTGAAGACATGGTTTCACTGCTGTCACTGAATGCATCTTGGATTGCTCTTTGCAGATATACAATTCTTTTTTCAAAACATCCTTGAAACAAATACACAAAGTCTTAGATCTTACAGTGGAAGTCTATAGAAAATGATTTAGTAGTCTCTGACCTTAAATAAAGTTAAGAATTAGTGAAACAAATCCACAAAGAACTAGATCTTACAATGGAATTCCAAAAAAATGATTTAGCAGTCTCCGACCTTAAGTACATTTAGGAATTAGTGAAATATCCTATGTCGTGAGTGTTCCCTATTAATTTAACTTTACCAAAGTCCTTTCAACCTGTCGTGACTGGGGAATATAATAAATCCATTTTCATATACCTTATCAAATTTAATTTTTCAAATACCTTATCAAATTTAAGTCATATTTTAGTTTTTACACATATTGTTGCTATTTTTATCCCATATCATGACTGGGGCTTAAACATGTTTACGCAAATGTGCACTGTGATTATATTTTGTAGAATAAAACGTGTGTGTTAGGCTTGGATACTATTTTGAAATTATATAGTAGTTATGAAAATCTACTTTGAAATAACAAATATTTGTTGAGTTCAATTATTCAATGTTTATAACAATGTAGATTAGAACTGTTCGTTATTCCTAAAAAGACAACTTTTTGAAATTTGTGGCAGGAGCAGCGAGCAAGTCTATCGGTTTTGTGGTACTTTGTTTTTTTATACTAGATTCACGTGACACGGCTTCAGTTTGACAAGATGGCGGGAACCAGGAAGAATAACAAAAACATGGAGAAGATGTTTATAGTTTTGTTGTTGGTTTTTAACATGACAGCTTCTGTGAATTGCATCCAGTGTATATCACAACATAACGAACAGATAGACTGGTATATTTTTCGATTTATTTCTTTAAGAGTTGGTTATTAGGCTTTCAACTTCAAGGATTTCATTAGCAACAACCACCCATTTTTATAAATGAAAAAAATATGTACAAAACTATACACTTTCTGAAAGTGCTACTCATGCCAATTAAGAAAATATATAGGTTGCCCATGTAGATGTATAACATAACTTTTTTGATGGACCAGAAAATACAAAATAAAATAAAGGCCGTTTCTAATGCCATGTACGTGTCACAATGTAAAAGCTGTCTATTGCCATGTACGTGTCGATGAGAGTACCTGTTATTACCATGTAATTTCAGTTAATATTGAGAGGTGATAATTAGCGCTGTACTGTGTGCTGGCATCCAATTAAATGATAAATTATGATATTATTTAATAAATAAAATAATTCCAAATTACTTTATTTATAAAAATTTCAGAATTTAGTTTAATTTAATTATATTTAGATAGTTATTTATGTAGAATTTTCAGATTACTCACAAGATTAAAACCCTCCTACTTTCTCATCCTGGACTTGGGACCAGGCAATGGCGGAGTTAGAATATTGGAGTATTGTCTATACGAAATTATAGACAAAATTATGTCAATAAATGTAGCTTACATTTAAAAAACAAATTTTCTTAAAACAGTTCAAATTAATTTGAAAACTACCAGAACTGTTCAATGTTTGTAACAAGCTGACACTTAACAATAGAGTGACAATAATTACTTGATTTCCACGCGCAAAGGCATTCGACTAGCAACTTTAATTATGTATTGCAAACATTTGCTAATTATCTCATGACATGTAGAATTGAGTAAATCACTAAACTTGAAGCTAATCGTGAATTCTTAAAGTTTTTCATATCAATTCTTTAAGATTTAGTATTAACAGCATTTTCGGGAAAAAATAATTTTCCGAAATTAAAAGGATTTATTGTGTTGTGTTGATAGTGGATTATACTGATATGGATATGTCATAAAAGAAGGATTTACTTATTTGAATCAAAGTAAGATTTACTAATTTGAAACAAATATAATAATCATAACTAACTAATAAGCGGTAACATATTACTATAAAACTGTAAAGTTACTTTTTAAATTGAAATTACAGTGTGAAAGCCGTATATCAATTCCTATACTTACATGTCACTAATGCAGTAACGAGAACTCAAGTCGTACTGTTTATTTACGTGTCACAGTAACGACAACTCTTACTGAAAAATACGTCATGCTAATGTCCTGAAATGAAAAATAAAGATGTTATATATATCAAATAATGATCTAATACATCATTTTTATATTTCAATTAAATAATAAATATATTAGACGTTTTACTTAAGAATAATTTTAAATTTTAATTTTTAAATCGATAATACGTGGTTCTCATTTATCTGAATAAGTTTAGAATATTTAGATTGATAACTGTATATATAGATTGTTAAGACATAAATATGTTGAAAATTAGATACAAGATGCATTTAATCTTATATTTTTTATTTTTCCCTATGTGTCAATAAGAATATTGTCTATTGACACTCTGTAAAATAAAATAAGGTCAATTTTTAAGTTCAAGGAAATTCTGACCTCATATATTATCTAAGCAAATAAAGATACTGGAAACACTGTTTACTTGTCAGCTATATACACATCAATTTTAACTGTACTTGAACATTTTCAAAGATGTAATCTTGTCATTATCATTAGTTTAGTAGGTCGGGGGTCATGAAAACTGGCCTGAAAATAGACAAAAAGACAAAGAAATTGATTTGTGTAAATATTTCATTCAGTTTTCTCTGAAAATTTGATATATTTATTACAACTGACATGTTTTAAAGTATTTTCATAATAGAAATCATATAGAAAATGATGAACATGGACAAAAATCTGGCAAAACACAAGTAAAGTTACCCCTCCCACCATCATTAAAATAGAAATATGTCATTATATTAATATATTTCAGAGATACCTACTTTTTTAAATGTTTCTAACTCAAAATATTAAAATTTTTACTGTACCTGAGCGTTTTAAAGGCAATCCAACATCTTTTTAGTCAGAGGAACACAAAGAATCACACAAAATAAACCTGAAATGAGAAAGAAATACACAATTAAGTTCTTCGAGCTTTATTTGAATCATAAGTCTTAAAAAGTGTTAGTAATAATATAAAAGTGTATCTATGTAACACTTACGTGTACTTTTCACTAAACTACATTTCAAACCCTCCAGGAGGAAGTTTTCGGTTAATTTTAACATTTTACCGGACCTGAAAACAATCCGCTGAAGAAATCCCTATACAAAAATACATTCTATATAAAGCGATCATGGGAATGTCACGCTTACTGTTCGTGGTGGCCCAGGCATTTTGAAACAAATGGCGACGTCAGTAGTCGGAAAGGTACAGCAAATGCATATTTTGGTTGAAGTGATCATGTGACAATCCCAAAAACCACCGCGGCTTTATGCGGGAAATACAAAAATAGCTAACCTATGCGCGTCGCATAGGATAGGAAACACCATTTATATATCTTTTTTATAAAATATTGGTTAGAAATATTTCGGGTGTAAATCAATATTTGAGCTTCAAATAATGATATTCAACTGATTAATAACCCTTTTCGCAAATCTATTCCATTCATCAATCCTGCACATCTCCCTTTAAGAGAAAAATGAAGTTTAAGCATATTTTAGTAAGTTTAAACATAACTAATAGTACACATTATGTGTTCTTTTCTTTCTTATTAAAATGCTAACAGTTACTATCATGTTTGTTGGCCGTGCACACTCGCTATGTCATAGCTCTAACTATCTGACCATATTTACTGCCACTGGATATATAAAAAATGATTCTGAGTCAGTCTCACTGTGTGTGATTGCAAAACTGACAAACAGTATAAATAACATATCACTTTTACAATTCGAGTGTACCTCAATGACTGTTGCTTGAATAACTGGAGCCTGCAGGTGAAAATTCAACACCCGCTCTTCACTTTCACTGCTCTCTGAAGACTCAAATAAGTCCTGGCTCATCACACCAGTAACCAGCAGACAGTACCAGAAATTAGCAGAATTACTCTGTCACTGATAAATGAGAATTGGATGGTGGAGTATGTGGTGCAGAGAAAAAGTGCTTAAGTTTTCTGAAAAACATCAATTTCATTGTGAATATTCAATCTTGTTTTAAAAATAAAAAGTCAACTTCCAAACTGTTACATGAATAGAAATTATTAAAAGAAAATGCAGCATCGCTTTTCAAGGCAAATATTGTACGAAACAAATTGAGTCAAAGATAATGATTGCAATCGAATAATTTACTAAATGTTAGTTGAAATATTCATCTTAACTTCAATAAAACTAGATGTTTTACCTAATTTTAGCTTGATTCCATTTTTTATTCTGGGACGAAGTAACTCTTACTATTGTGCAATTCCGAATGAAGAAGAATTACCTCCCCTGCCCCTACAAGACCCTTTGTCTATTCTGCATCAAAAATCTGTAAGTTTACGTGAGAAAAGACTCAAAAGTTTGCATTTCTTTATTAAAATAATGATTTTTTCCCCTTAAATAACAATAGTTTTACCAGCATATACGGTCTTTAAGGTAAAAAATTCAGAAACTGAAATTTTGGAGTCTATATTTTTTACCCCGTCTCGTTCTATTCGAGATCTAAAACGTCATATACGTCAACTTTGACCTTTTTTCTACACATAAATGAACATATTTACATTCGGTGTGCTTGGATATAATCGCAGAACAGCGTAATGTAAAGAGGGGGTAATGAGGTCAGAATTTTGTCGATTTTCCAAAATTATCTCCCCTGCGCGGCCTGGTACGCGGTTGTTGCTAATTTCATATTTTACCACTTAGATTCAATATAATTTTAGTGAAAACTCAAACTCAAACAGTTTTATGTCAGGATCATTGCAGACAGATTGTAGGGCTTTGTCCCAAATTCAAGTAAATTTGCATGTGGACTTCACTACTGTCACAGTTAAATAAGCATATATAGTGATTTTCAGAATAAATATTGAGTTTAGTAACAACATTGTTGTCAACAAGGAAGTTAAAGTTTTTTCAGCTAACTTTAAACTGATAGTAATTAGACTTGCAGAAAAAAAAGCATTATCAGGTTTCACTGCCTTCTCAGTTTTGCATCATTTGTTTTATTTTTTCTTGTATCTAGTTGGTCTGAATCTGATATTGATATGCAGTAAGTTCACCATTTGAAATTCTTTGATAATAGCAATCATTACCATTAAATGTTTATTAAAATTTGATTTATTTCCAATGAAGGCCCTATCAGGTGCTTGAAATTTGAGACCAGTCTCCATTTAAGCCAATCAGATGGTTTGGATTTGAGATTAGTCTCCATTTAAGATAGGCCAGGGCCTTTTTTTCACCATTTTGGGAATATGACCCAAACCACTGGAATTGGTAAATTTGGTGTTGATTTGTCAGAAATTTGATATTTTTGTCATCATTTTGATATAAAAAGTTAAACAAATATTAAATATTATCAATACTTTCTGGATTAAAGAAACAAATGATACCTGATTAACTAATAAGCTACAATATTTCATTAATGAAATGACACAGGTAATGCTGGGTTTTATTGATTCAGTTGGAAATTTTTTTCTCAAATTGGGGAAAAAGTATATGTTTGCCATTGGGAACATGACCGAATATCGGCTTTAAAATCAACAGGAAAAAAAGCATTGCAATCAGATGCTTGGGATTTGACACTTGTGCCTATTCTCAGTTGATGATCTTGGGCAACAGTTAAGTAATGCTTTAACACCTTGACCGTTTTCTTGTACAAACATTTGAATTATATCAGCATACATTTTATACTTGTAGGTTTATAGCCTACAAACTGCCAGGTTCACATGGAGGTGGCAAGAAAAACAGCTTTTTCTACATGGATGTGAATTCTCCATCTTGGACTTTGTCCCCTAACACACTTGATGACCCGGATCAAGCTGTCGCATACACTTTGAATCAACTCTATTCAACAAAACAAAAAAGTCAAGTGAGTGTCAAAATAGATAATTGTAATGCTTATCTGATGTTCATTAGCCATTATACTAGATGAGGGTTTAGCCATTACACTGGTTGAGGGTTCAATGCAAAATTTGTGATATCTTATTCATTATTCTATATGAGATAGTATATTTTTGCATGAAGCCCATGAAGTTACATTAATTTACATTTTGTTATCTATGCCTTGCATGAACATAAGTCTTAATCCTTTGCATGTGACAATGACGACTTTGACACCCAGATAAATCTTACCCTTTACTCCATATATAGTTATGTATATGAGTTTTATCACACATGCAAACAGTGTAGATCCAGATCAGACAACATATCTTTGTCATCTGATCAGGATCTAGACTGTTCACATCTTTGTCTAATGGATAAAATCAGATGTGGCAGCTGATCTGGATCTACACTGTTTGCTCATGGATTACAGCCATACCCAAAGGAGTAATGGAGATCATATTTGGGGACCATGCTATACAAATATTTAATTTGTCATTGCTTCAAAGGTTATGGTGGGCAGATTCTCATGAAAATATCTGCATGTACAACGACAGTGAAACCCCTGTAGTAGGACCACCACTTGGATTGGTCAGAAGTGAACTTTAAAGAAGGTGGTCTCAATTTCATGGTGGAAAGTTTAGCACAAATATAAAAAAGGGACATTGAAAACATAGTTGTCTTATTATTGAGGTGGTCATAGTTTCAGGATGGTCCTTATGAGGACTTTTTGTGTCGCCTGCGATAGCAGGTAGACACATAGGGATCCTATTGTCCGGCGTCGTCCTCGTCGGTGCCGTCGTCCGGTAGTCCCCCAACTTTAACCTGAAACTTAATGTTGCCTATAACTTTGAAAGTACTTGTCCTATTCACTTCATACTTGGAATATATCATCAGCACGAACAACGCCATCTGTGGTGACGAGAATGATAACTACAGTTTCAAAATTTTTTGAGTTATGCCCCTTTCAAATGCAACTTTAACCTGAAACTTAATGTTGCCTATAACTTTGAAAGTACTTGTCGTTTTCACTTCATACTTGGAATATATCATCAGCATGAACAATGCCATCTGTGACGACAAAAATGATAACTCCAGTTTCAATATTTTTTGAGTTATGCCCCTTTCAAATGCAACTTTAACCTGAAACTTAATGTTGCCAATAAGTTTGAAAGTACTTAACCTATTCACTTCATACTTGGAATATATCATCAGCATGAACAATGCCATCTGATACGACAAGAATGATAACTCCAGTTTCAATATTTTTTTAGTTATGCCCCTTTCAAATGCAACTTTAACCTGAAAATTAATGTTGCCTATAACTTTGAAAGTACTTGTCCTATTCACTAGGGATGAGCACCGGTACTTGGGAACCGGTTAGTCCCGGTTCCTCGAGGTATCGTATACTCGGTATAGTTTCATTTTTATGGAACCGGTTCTTTTAAACGATTCCTACATAATCTTATTTGCCTAACAATTTTAAAAGCTTTTAACTAGCATGGAAATGGTAAAAACACGCCGAAAACTTACAATTTTAAAATGATACTTTCGGTTTTACTCCTCGCAAAATTTGTGGGGTATTGAGCAATTACGCCTATCCCTCTAGGCGATAATTGATTGTCGGTCATTTCCGTAGCCCATCGCTTACTGCCGAAGCAAAGCGGAAACCGGTTCGTGTAAAATCGGCTCCGAGGTATTGAGCGAATACGCTCATCCCTCTGGGCGATAAATGGTAGGCCTACGTCATCCGATCGTCGTAAACAAAAATGCCGGGTAATCAGGTAAAAACTGCTAAAGCTTGGCAGTATTTTAACCATTTAAACGGTGAAGGACAGTGTAATTTTTGTCAGAAGGTTATTAAAGCCAAAGGAGGGACTACTTCAAACCTCAACAAACATTTGATAACCGTCCACAAAGACCGGGTAAAAGCCAATGAGATAACTTACCCTACCCTGTGTAGATCTACTATGATCCTTTACTGTTTATGTGTGTATAGTAATTGGTATTGGAATCGGTAAGAATCGGAATCGGTTAAAAAGAATCGAGTAGGTATCGGAATCGGTTAAAATCTAACGATACCCATCCCTACTATTCACTTCATACTTGGAATATATTATCAGCATGAACAATGCCATCTGTTACGACAAGAATGATAACTCTAGTTTCAATATTTTTTGAGTTATGACTCTTTCAAATGCAACTTTAACCTGAAACTTAATGTTTCCTATAACTTTAATAGTACTTGTCCTATTCACATCGCACTTGGAATATATCATCAGCATGAACAATGCCATCTGTGACGACAAGAATGATAACTCTGGTTTCAAAATTGTTTGAGTTATGCCCCTTTCAAATGCAACTTTAACCTGAAACTTAATGTTGCCTATAACTTTGAAAGTACTTGTCCTATTCACTTCATACTTGGAATATATCATCAGCATGAACAATGCCATTTGTGACGACAAGAATGATAACTACAGTTTCAAAATTTTTTGAGTTATGCCCCTTTCAAATGCAACTTTAACCTGAAACTTAATGTTGCCAATAAGTTTGAAAGTACTTGTCCTATTCATTTCGTACTTGGAATATATCATCAGCACGAACAATGCCATCTGTGACGACAAGAATGATAAGTCCAATTTCAAAATGTTTTGAGTTATGCCCCTTTAAAATGCAACTTTAACCTGAAACTTAATGTTGCCTTTAACTTTGAAAGTACTTGTCTTATTCACTTCATACTTGGAATATATCATCAGCATGAACAATGCCATCTGTGACGACAAGAATGATAACTCCAGTTTCAATATTTTATGAGTTATGTCCCTTTCAAATGCAACTTTAACATGAAACTTAGTGTTGCCTGTAAAATGGAAAGTACTTGTTCAATTAATTCACATAATACTTTGAATAACGCATCTGCATTTACAAACCAATTTTTGAAGATCATTACTCAGGTTTCACCATTATTTTAGTTATTCCCTTTTTAAATGCAATTTAGATGAAACATGTGTTCAGTGGTGTAGTATTGAAATCAACTTAAATGAAATATTTTTATTATATATGATTAAACATAGGCCCACATTTCAACTTTTTCCAGGCATGCGACACATGTGTTCCGCGGAACACAACATTCTAGTTCTGTATTCAGGAAATGAGCAATCATATGTATGACCCACATTTGCTATATAGCTAAAGTATCATCTATAACCCCTGACTATGTGGGATATGGCTGTTATTTTGAAATTCACAATAGCGCTATTTGTACTGTGTGGCGGCCATAGAAAGTCTCCCCGTACATATAGTCAGTACTGTTATCAGTAATATAAACCGATACCGATGTCATGCAGTTGTGGTTACTTATATCAGGGCTATATTTTCAGCCATTTTTGGGGTTGTCCCTGTTAGCTCAGTTCATTGTGTTGTCGGAATTTCAGGGCTAGGCGCTTTGCCGTGACGGTGGGGGTTCGCTCCCAGGTAGAGGCAATATCATTTTATAAAGAGTAAAGGGTTTAACAGCTGTTATTTTTGGTCAGGTTTTAAATACATTCAGTTATTTTTTAAAAAAGTGTAAATGAAAATACACACGTATGAGGATTACAGTTGAAGTTCAATTATACAACAGTTTACCAAAAAAATTACTAACATGTATTTATTTATGTTACAGAACTTCACAGACATTGTCTATGTGATGTACAATGATGAACTTCCAGAAACTCATAAAAGGTTAAAAAGGCGAGGAGAGGAAAATGGTCATACCAAAGGTAATGAGTATCTTAGCCCAATATCTGTTGTGCCACCACAATGTGGGAGACATTATGCTCCCACACAAAGAAAGGAGGGATATAGATTATAGAGTTCCCCTCTCTCTGTACACACGTCTCCCAAAATTGTGTGTCCTGAACTCCTCATTCAGTAGTTTTGCAGACTTGTTCAAACTTGCACACACAATCAGGCGTGTGTGTAAATAGACATACAACAAGGATTTTTTTTCTGGTGATTGTTTTACCAGATTTAGGGATCTGTTTTGTTTTTAGTATTAAATTTTTCTGTCAAGAACACCTCCAGGGTTCAATTTGACGTGGGAGATGACACTTTGACACTTTAACCCTTTGACACTTATAATTTTCAAAAAGCCTCATTTTGACCTGTGCTTTTAGTTTAAGGGAAATGGCGATACATAGGGACCGCTTTGTCCGTCCGTCCATCAGTCCGTCACGAAAACGTTGGCTATAACTTCGCCATTTCTTAATATTTCTTTATCAAACTTTCAAATTATATTGCTTATGACAACACGCTCGAGATGATGCCAAATTCTCAAGGTCAAGGTCACATTTGATGGAGTTATGCCCCTTTTTGTACTTGGATTTTTACACGAAAACTTAACGTTGGCTATAATTTTGTCATTTCTTAATATTTTTTCATCAAACTTTCAAATTATATTGCTTATGACAACAGGCTCGAGATGATGCCAAATTCTCAAGGTCAAGGTCACATTTGATGGAGTTATGCCCCTTTTTGTACTTGGATTTTTACACAAAAACTTAACGTTGGCTATAACTTTGTCATTATTTAATATTTTTACATCAGACTTTCAAATTATATTGCTTATGACAACACGCTCATGATGATGCCAAATTCTTTGATGGAGTAATGCCCCTTTTTTACTGCATTTTTATTCCAACATAGCATCAGAGGGCCACACAAGTGTTCAACTGAACACCCAACTAGTTTAAGTAAATCAGGGGTATTTTGGCCCCTATTCGGCAGATTCCCCTGAAAAATGATCAGAATGACCATTGAGATTGAGGAGCTAGTGGAAACCTTGACCTCAGGGAATTTCATTCTAATGTTTTCAAACTTGATTGAATGGACAGGCATGACTCTGTTATTGTAGAATAATAAATTCTCGTGTTACAGGCTCCTCATTCACATTGTGTTTGATTTCTGTTGCATATGCCAGGCTCCTTGTG
Source organism: Corbicula japonica (assembly GCA_038501625.1). NCBI lineage: Eukaryota > Metazoa > Mollusca > Bivalvia > Venerida > Cyrenidae > Corbicula > Corbicula japonica. Next base: position 31,040 of record JAZAYU010001260.1, on the reverse strand, counting down.
AGTTTCTGTACTTGTCATTTGCAGGTGTCATTGCTTTTGACAGTAAGTCTGGTTTTTGGTTGGTTCACAGTACACCAAAGTTTCCCCCAGCGGTGTCGTCCGGTTACAGCTGGCCTGCATCAGCAGAAATCTATGGCCAGAGTTTCCTTTGCATCTCCATGGCAGCTGTCAACAATCTGGAAGAAATTGGTAGGTTTTATTATTGTAGTTGGTAAAATAAGTTGATTACAATCAGTGTTATCAATTTTTATCGCATAATTTTTGGTGTTTTACATACAGGTCTGTATTTCAAAGGGGTTTAATTTTGTAAAGCAATCTGCCCACAAAGTTCAGACTTTGAAGGCTTTCATACCTTGGGCAGATCAGCTGGCACATCCATGACCTCTCTTTGATCTGGATCTACACCGTTTTCCCATGCAGTACAAGTCATATCTGTAGAGTAAAATTTTACTAATAAAGCAGTAAATTTAGCACTTGGCTTTCATTGGTTTTGTTAACCATTGCCACAATTAATACACCCTTTGGCATGGGCAAACAGTATAGACCGAGATCAACCATAACAATCATGCCATCTCAGGATAAACACTGTTCACTTTTAAATTTTGGGGTTATAATGTATTTCTGACCAAAAAGTGAACAGTGCACATCAGACTACACTGTTCGCCCATGCCATAAAGGCGTATACATGGAATTAAGGGTTAATCTATTATATTTTTCAGGTCAACAGCTGTTATACAACTACCCTCAGATTTATGACAAGAACATCCCACCAGCTTTTCAGACAAAATATCCCAACATGGCCGCAGCTTTGGCGGGAAAACGTGTGACATCACCACCATGGTTCAGGGAAACAGCTCTGATGTCATTGGCTGGGAATAAATTTGCTTCCTTTGCAAAGTTTTCCAAGTTTAATAATGGTAATTATGTCAGATTTCATTACAGCATTATTGTAGAATTGTGTACAACAGCTTGTCTAAGCTGACTGAAGGCTGCCAGTAAATGGAAATGGAATAAAAACTGCAGAAACATAAGAAAAATGTATTCAAAATTCATATATTAAGTGTTAAGCTTAACATTTGTCACTTCTGTGACCAGTGTAGACCAAATTCAGTATGTACAATTACAGTCATAAAAACAATTTCATCTTGTTGACAATTTTGTACTCATGCTTTGAAGAAGAGGGGGTATACTCTTTTACCCTTGTCTGCCCATCCGTCCGTAACAAAATTTCCGCGTGTGTAATAGACTCAACCTTCTTTTCATTTGAGCCAGTCCTTTCATTATTTATTGATTTATTGTGATTAGTTGTTTTGGAAACATGTACAACTGATTGTGAATAGTGTTGATCTGAATAAGTCTGCACTGATAGGAGAAGGGTCTGAACTGGAAACAAATGAAGCCAATGTAAAATATAAAAGGCACTTACTGGTTGAAGCAGTGTTAAAAACAATATGAAAATGAAGAACTTGGTACTAATCTGTTTTCTCTAGTACTTGGTTTTGACCTCTAATTGGTACTGTTTTTCATTAAAACAATATTATGCACATTGTCTTTGGTTCCTCTTTATAATCAGCTTACCATAACACACAGCTCTGATAATTGGATGGAGGACCCTGCTTTGTATATTGTGTTCATTAGTCTCGAACTTTTTACTTAAGGCAGATTTTAAGACAAAAACATGACTAGCTGTTTACTGGTCTCAAACATATTTAATATTAAAAACGATTATGAACATGTTTGCACCAAGTCCTTAAAGTGTATGATTCTTGCAGGATTGTTGACATAGATTGTTCCTTCACACCATGGTCTTTCCTATTGCCCATTAATCAATTGGGATCTTGAACTTTCAGACATAGACCTATATGCCGAATGGCTTTACATGAATATATGTTACTTTCGAACCTATTTACTGAATGGCTGTAAATGAACATATCTTACTTTCAGACTTATATGCTGAATGGCTGTACATGAACATATGTGTTACTATAAGATCTGTATGCTGAATTGCTGTACATGAACATATGTGTTACTATAACCTCTGTATGCTGAATTGCTGTACATGAACATATGTGTTACTATAAGATCTGTATGCTGAATTGCTGTACATGAACATATGTGTTACTATAAGATCTGTATGCTGAATTGCTGTACATGAACATATGTGTTACTATAAGATCTGTATGCTGAATTGCTGTACATGAACATATGTGTTACTATAAGATCTGTATGCTGAATGACTGTACATGAACATATGTGTTACTATAAGATCTGTATGCTGAATTGCTGAACATGAACATATGTGTTACTATAAGATCTGTATGCTGAATTGCTGTACATGAACATATGTGTTACTATAAGATCTGTATGCTGAATTGCTGTACATGAACATATGTGTTACTATAAGATCTGTATGCTGAATGACTGTACATGAACATATGTGTTACTATAAGATCTGTATGCTGAATGACTGTACATGAACATATGTGTTACTATAAGATCTGTATGCTGAATTGCTGTACATGAACATAATTATGTTACTTTCAAACCTATATGCTGAATGGCTGTACATAAATATACATTACTTTCAGACCTATATGCTGAATGGCTGGCCCCAAGATTTGGTGACACATTGTTGGTTGAAACATGGCAAAATGGGAGGAACAAACTGTGCTCAAATTGTACTGGAAAATATAAGGCAAGTATTCAGAATTTTTATCAACATGTATATGCTTAGAGTCGCCTCACTATAAAAAAATCAACTTTGGGTAGTGTTTTAGTGTTGAATTGAGAAAGAAACTTAATTTTTTAAAAGATTTATTTCAATTTGCTCACTAAAAATCTAAAGGCCTAATGGTTTAAATATCTTTCCATTAAAGCAATAAATCTGACATTTGTCTGCTGGTGTCATTGCCACTTGTGACATTTTTATCCAGAATTTGGATAATCTCACTGAATCTCACTTTTCTGATGACCATTAATTGTCCATCATCCTTAATTTAGCACCTTTCATTTCCCAAAGGGTAGGTTCGACTTTACAATAATTTCCTAGGGATGATCCTACGATGGCCCTCCAAAAGACTTGCTACAATGAAGTTGATCCTTATAGATCGTTGGCGGCCATTGGCAAAGACAAGCCACCAGGCTTATTTTCCATTAAACCCTTTACACCATATATGTGCATTTTTGATGTATGTGAAGCCAGTGTAGATCCATATTGGCTGTCAAATCTGTGTCGTCTGATCTGGATCTACACTGGTCACATATTGGTCAGAAATCACCTAATGAATCTAAAAGCCAACATTTTATATCCTGACCGGAGAGCATGGATGTGCTGGCGTGTCAAGACCTATACTGTTTGCCCGCAAAATAATAAGAGGTTATTAACCGGTGTTAAGGGCCGGAAGGTTCTATCGGCCTGGAAGAGCAATATTGGCCTAAGAGCTATAGCTTCAGGGCCTATGTTGCTTGGTTATTACATGTGCCGGGCTGATATCAATGTCTGCCATTTTCATGCTCTGTAATTTATAAACTTACTGAGCACTCGTCTATTAATTGATTAATTAACTATGTCATGATGAGTGCTTTCACTACTACGTCATTTAGAGTTTTGTGACATAATTAAACATTGTTCACATTTCAAACTGTAACAGAGCATGTTGCTGTCAGTTGATTTTTTAGTCTTGTTTTAAGTGATTATGTCTTTGAAAAATTTGATGAAATTGTGCAAGATATGAGATAGTGAAAATGTGAATTCTGGAAGTGTTTTACAGCAGTATGGGTATGTAATGGCTGTTTTTTGTCAGTGTTCCATTCTCATAACGCAGATGCGAGCGTCAATTACATAAATGATCAAATACATATAGGCCTCATAGAATAATAAAGCCTAAGGAAAATATGAAGGAACATGATTCTGGAAATAGTGCTTTTTGTTCTTAATTGTCCCCAGGTATGCAAAATGTCTCCATGTTTCTCTTGTCATTTTTATCACTCTTAGAATAAGTCTCATGTTAGCATGCATGCTGCGTCTTGCATCTCGCTCCAAAAGACCTGAATGGGACTCGATCAATTCAGTTGTCGCCATTTTGAAATGTAAAAGTTCAATCATGTATTAATGGTTATTAATGGTTACCACGTGCAATAATTACGGAATATGGATATGGAATTTCGGCCTGGGATATCAGGTTTTCTGCCTGTGATATCAGGTTTTCGGTCTGCCCTATATCATGCAAAGTACCCGGGCATTTTGGTCATTATTTGTTACTATTTATAGTAACACATGTAATTAAGATGTATATATGGATTAAGGGTTAAATTAATACAGAAAAATTTTAAACCATATCCTCTGCAACAGATAGACACTTTCAAAATATGCTGTCTGGTTGACCCTCTACCAAAATAGCGTAAAAAAAAGTTGCAAAAGCAATAGACAGCAAGGGTGGGTTGCCCCATGTTTTCCTTGTATACTTAAAGTAGAATACATACAAGATACTTTTTTAACAATGCTGACCCAAGTTCAACAAAAGTTTGCAGAAATCATGTAAAGAAACTCACACGAAGTCCCCACCACTTATTATTTTATTTCGTACCATTTTGCTTCACTTTAATAAATGCATCTGCATTGCTAATTGTGAATTTCCTGACCATGATTGTAATCATGCGAGTGACCAGTTAAGTTGTTAACTGACATTAGTTGTGTGAAAAGCCAGTGTAGATCTTGATATAAACCCTTTCCCTAATATATTTATCTTTAATCACCTGGACGACCAATGTAGATCTGGATGTTAATCCCTGCCCTCATTGTACCAATAACCACATTGGCAACTAGTGTAAATCTAGATCAAGCAGCACATATGTCTGATCTGGATCTAAAGTGTGATTCTTGGTCAGAAATAATTTTTATACAAAATTCGATTTCAGTTAGAATTTGGCTGGCAACCAAAACATCAAACACGATGCGCGGTGACTGATATTTTCATTGAGAAGCAGCACAGGAAGTATAAATGACAGAACGTTGTTCATTTTTAATGACCCCTTCAGGTTGCTTTTCTTAAAGCCACTCCCTTCGCTATTGTTTCAACATCTGCAAGGGGAATGAACCCACAGCATCAAATATTGATTGAGAGCAAAATTAATTTGAAAGTTAAACACGGCGTCTTTTGATTGGAGCAGCAGTTCTAACAGTCATCGCATGACAAAAACGTGGTTGGCGTCTTGTGAAGTGCTGCAGTGCAAGGGGTGTTTACATTGGTTGCTCGCTGGGTCAATATCTAATTGAAATCGAAATTTGTAGTAATGAACCTTAAAGCAAACAGTGTAGATCCTGATCAGACTGCACTGTTGTGAAGGCAGATCTGGGTCTACACTGGTCACACTTTGGATATCAGTTGTATCTGTGGAGTAAAGAATTAATATCTCTCATGAAACCTTTCAGGTATTTAATGTTGAAACAATTAGGTTTAAAGATGGCACTAAGTTTACAGAGACCCAGGATCACTCTAAATGGGCAGTTACCAACACTTCAGTGAATGTGTGGACATGTATTGGGGACATCAACAGACAGGTAAATATGATCTACCAAAAGTATATGTAACACTGAGAACAATAATTAAGTGAAGTACTTGGGCTGTGTTTGGAAGTCTGCATATCCTACTGTGAACTGTGATTGAACTGAACAAAGCTAGAACAGTTACTGTAAAAGTTATGTATATACATGAGCCAGCACAGTAATCTTTAATTGATATCACTTAGTCAACACTAATTTTTTGGTATATGAATGCACTTTAGGTAGTACTAGGAAGTTTTGAAAAAAGGCACTTGAAAAATATCGTGTAAAATTAATGATGAACATTGTTTAGAAAATATAATATCACATGTTCATATTTACCGGTATTAAAATATATTTGTTTTTTTTTGTGTTTTTTTTTCAAAACTAAAACATAACATTTTGCTGGGGATGCATGAAATAGCAGGTTCATGAAAGACTAATATTGGCCTATAAATATTCAGAATTTTAAGTTTTGTTAGAAACCTTAAGTTTTTATCCTCCAATACATAAATGATTACAGCTTAGATCATGTAGATATATAAAGTAGTTTTAAGTTAACAATTGTTTAAACAGATGGCCATCAAATTGCCTTAAAATTACAAAAATATGCAAAAAAATCAATTTTGTCCGTTTTCAGAGCAGATTTTAAGAGGATTTCAAAGTGAGAATACTTCTCGACCAAAACCCAAAGAAATGAGAATGCTTTAATACAAATACAATTGTATAACTTATTTTGGTCTATGCATATGCCCCATATGAAAATCACCAAAATGTTCGAATTTGACAGAAAATTGTGTATTTTTTAAGTTTTTATGCCCTCGCCATGAAATGGCGACGGGCATTAAGAGTTGCTCCTGTCCGTCCGTCCGTCCGTCCGATATTCTCGTGAACGCAACTCCTCCTACACTACTGGTGGGAATTTAATGAAACTTGACCACAATGCTTGGCCTGATATGTTGTTGTGCATGAAGGTGGGGTTTCGCTCTTACATGTTCCGTTCAGAAGTTATGGCCCTTTGATACTTCCATTTACATTAGTTTTAATAGGAGTATATCTCGTGAATGCAACTCCTCCTACACTACTGGTGGGAATTTAATGAAACTTGACCACAATGCTTGGCCTGATATGTTGTTGTGCATAAAGGTGGGGTTTCGCTCTTACATGTTCCGTTCAGAAGTTATGGCCCTTTGATACTTCCATTTACATTAGTTTTAATAGGAATATCAGACTTCCTGAAAGTCGCCGGACCGTCGGACCTGTCCGGTAAAATTTGGCCTGGTCTGATGTGATTTCCAATGTTGTAGGACCGAGTGTCCAGCAAAAATTTGATCTGCATATTCCAATTTTACTCGCTAAATTACAATTTTACTCGCTGTTTCTATTTGAGACTGTTCCGAGGGAAATGGGTGAGGATATCCGAATGAAATATTTCACGTATTCGTCATAATGACAATTCGTACCAGTGAAAAAAAACGAAAACACCCTTAATACTGTGGTTTGCTTATTTAATGTGATAAACGTTTCAGTCAGACAGAATTTGTTTCGGTCAGACAGATTTTCACATCTTGTTTGACCACATGTCTGACACTTCTCTACAACTTTCGGGAAGTCTGGAATATATCTTGTGAACGCAACTTCTCCTACACTACTGGTGGGAATTTAATGAAACTTGACCACAATGCTTGGCCGGATATGTTGTTGTGCATGAAGGTGGGGTTTCGCTCTTACATGTTCCGTTCAGAAGTTATGGCCCTTTGATACTTCCATTTACATTAGTTTTAATAGGAGTATATCTCGTGAACGCAACTCCTCCTACACCTCTGCTGGGAATTTGATGAAACTTTACCACAATGCTTGGCCTGATATGTTGTTGTGCATAAAGGTGGGGTTTTGCTCTTACATGTTCCGTTCAGAAGTTATGGCCCTTTGATACTTCCATTTACATTAGTTTTAATAGGAATATTATCTTGTTTCTTATATTTTGTGTTAAGCAAAATATGCATTTTGCCCATAACTTTAAAACTACTTGAGATACTGCCTTGAAACTTGAAATATATTTTCACCATCAAAATCTACATCATAACCAACAAGACCAATAACCCTGCTTCCAATATTTTTCAAATTATGCCCCTTTTTCAGTTACATTTTGTGTTAAGAAAAATATACACTTTGCCCTTAACTTCGTTTGGAATGGAGGGATTTCAAAATAACTTGGCACAAATGTTCACCATAACAAGGCGGTGTGTCGTGACAATACCCATGCCTGTAGGTCCAAGGTCAAGGTCACTGTTACTAAAAATAGAATTCTCTTGCAAAATCTTGTCCGCTCTGTAACTTTGTAATTTCTTATTGGACTTTTGAATAACTTGGTATAATTGTTTACCATATCAAGACAGTATGTCACGTACATGCCCAAGCCTTTAGGTCGAAGGTCAAGGTCACTGTTACTAAAAATAGAATTTTCTTGTCCGGGCTGTTACTTTGTTATGAATGGAGGGATTCCAAAATAACTTGGCACAAATGTTCACCATGACAGGGCGATGTGTCGCGTACCATGCCCATGCCTGTCAGTCAAAGGTCAAGGTCACTGTTACTAAAAATAGAATTCTCTTGTCCGGGCTGTTACTTTGTTATGAATGGAGGGATTTCAAAATAACTTTGCGAAAATGTTCACTATGACAAGGCAGTGTGTCCGCACAATACCCAAGCCTGAAGGTCAGGTCACTGTTACTAAAAATAGAATTTTCTTGTCTGGGCTGTAACTTCATTATACATGGAGGGATTTCAAAATGACTTGACACAAATGTTCACCATGACAGGGCGGTGTATCGCGTACCATGCCCATGCCTGTAGGTCAAGGTCAGTGTTACTAAAAATAGAATTCTCTTGTCCGGGCTGTAACTTTGTTAGGAATAGATTGATTTCAAAATAACTTGGCACAAATGTTAATCATGACAAGATGGTGTGTCCTGTACCATGCCCATGCCTGTAGGTCCAAGGTCAAGGCCACTGTTGCTAAAATAGAATTTTCTTGTCAGGGTTGTAACTACGTTAGGAATGGAGTAATTTCAAAATAACTTGGCACAAATGTTCACCATGACAAGGTGGTGAGCCGTGTACCATGTCCATGCCTGTAGGTCCAAGGTCAAGGTCACTGTTACTAAAAATAGAATTTCCTTGTCCGGGCTATAACTGTTTTGTAAGGAGGGTTTTCAAAATAACTTGGCACAAATGTTCACCATGACAAGGCGGTGTGTTGCGTACATTACCCATGCCTGTAAGTCCAAGGTCAAGGTCACAGTTACTAAAACTTGAATTTACTTGTTCGGGCTATAACTTCTTTATGAAGGAAGGGATTTCAAAATAACTTGGCACAAATGTTCACTATGACATGGCATTGCATTACCACCAACTTCTTCACAGACATTTCTGTAATGAGAAGACAACAGTGCCACAAATACAAATAATTTACTTGATCATCAAGTTTATGCATATTCTTATAATTACTCAAACATCACTGTCTTTGAAATGCTATTATTCCTATCATTGCACTTTAGTATCTGAAAACGATGCATAGCGGGGGCATCCGTGTCCTATGGACACATTTCTAGTTCAAAATTAAAAACAATTGGCATACTTTATCTTTTATTTAGGTTATTGAGTTTGTCTTTACCTCTCAACGAAAACAACCATTACAGATTATCAGTAACACACTTTCAGTGATGTAAATTGAATTAGAAAATTTTAGATACTGGTAAATTTAGGCTGTTTTTTAACCTTCATGAATCTACCTCTTTAAATTTTCCAGCTGACTATATAGATATCAGAAAACTAAAATTAGCCAATTTTCTTGTGATTTACATCAATTAATATAATTATGTCGTTCATAACCCTTTACTTTATGGGATGTGGCTGTCATCCATTGGCGAACAGTGTAGATCCATATTAGCTAGCACTTCCTTGCAGCACAGCTGTGCTGGCTGATCTGGATCTACACTGTTCTGCAGCACAGCTGTGCTGGCTGATCTGGATCTACACTGTTCACACATGCCATAATAGTTGTATATATGCATGGAGTTGAGGGTGAACATGGTATATCATTGCTGATTCCAAACATTAAATTCTCAACAAAAATTCTGGTAAGTGAAAAGTTCATGCACTGGCTCATGTGTTACACATTATATTTTACATTTAAGGATTGAATCAATATTTGATTGTGTTCAAATGCATATGGAAAACTTTTGAATTGTTTAATATTTGTGAAACCTGCAGGCTTACTGTAAACAATTTTATGTTTTTCATACCCAGATGAGCAAAATAAAATATCAATTTTAACTTATTATTTGCACACATATAAAGAAGAGTTTGTGCTACTGCTTGTTTTGAATGGCTGTTGGAACAGCCAAGATGACCCCAAAGTGAATGGATGAAAGATTTTTTCGCAACAGCTCATGGAATAAGGTGCATGGTTATCAAGGTCAAATAACAACATTAGACACAATCCAATAAATGGTGCATTTTATTGTAGTCATGCCTCTTAAGTAAATATTTCACATTGCCCACAATTTATGATTCATTTGATGAATGAGAGTTCAATAAAAAAAACAATTGAAGTGTAAATATATGTAAAAGAAAGGTCAGTTTAACTGATATAATTATAAGAATGTCTTTTCTTTTTCAGCAATCGCAGATGACACGCCCAGGTGGAACTGTTTGTTTTCAGAACAAAGCAGTTTGGCAAAATTTCCACGATATTATTAATTCATACCACCCATGTGGCCCATACAGGGAGTGTGTTCAACCAGTAGAAGTCAGTAACTTAAACCTTGATGTGGTTGGTTAAAATGGACATGTGTTCACAGCTCACGCAGTCATTCTTGACTTGGATATGCAATGTATATTATCTGATTCACAAAACCTGCCATAGAAATCTCACGCTGTCACATTTTTTCAAGAATACACTTAATATTTTAAAGTTAATTTTTTCCCAGTTATAGATTTATCTGAAGTCTACACTTTGAACTTGATTGAATAGTGTATTCATGGTCTGATTAACTTTTTACTCCATATAAAAGTGCACATGCAACCAGTGTTGATCCAGATAAGCTGTAAAATGCTATCTGATCTTGATCTACACTGGTTGTTTTTTTGGTCAGAAATAACCAAATGAATGCAAAATTAAACAGTGTAGATCCTGAACAGATAGCATGATGTTCAAGCTAATCTGGATCTACACTGCTTGCCCATGCAATGTGTTCGCAGTAGTAGATATGTGTGTTATCAACTTGTTATGTCTGTACACTGGAAAGGTAAATGAAAAATCCTTTGAGTCCCACAAGTACCATTTTCTTTGACTAAAACAAAGATTACCTCTGTCAAGAAAAATGGAATCCAGCAAAATCTCAAAGAGTATGCAAGATTGGTTTATGTAATTTGGTATTTAGTTAGCGAGCAGTGTTGGCATAATGCACAAATTAAACTGGTTGGACAAAAATGTGTTTGCCATGATATTGAAAATACCACACTTAAACCCATTACTCCATTGATACACAATTATTGCCTGAGTGAAAAAGTGTAGATCTAGATCAGCCAGCACAACATGGTTTTAAATTCATTAGGTTATTTCTGACCAAAAAGTGAAGACTGTAGATCTGGTTCTACACTTATTGACATGATTAAACATGTATATATGGAGTAAAGGGTTAAGGCTGTCAAATTGCAGCTTGAGACCAGTGATACAAGTCAGGCTTGATGACATTTTATACTGGTTTAAAATCGGGCACATTACGGAAGTTGGTGTCTTCAATCATTTTTTATAAGCTGTTACCTTATTTGATCTGCACTTCCTGGTATCTAGTATTATGTTATAGCTAGCTGGTAATTTTGATATTTATAAGTTAGTTTAACTTAGGCAAATGTAATAAGCAATTTTGTCTGCTCAACTTTACGACAACATTGCAAGGATTGAAGTAAGCTGTTCAAAGAAGCCTTTTTGCCATGATGGGCCCCTTATAATGTGGATGACTTTCTAGTAATTAGTGTTTACTACCAACACATTCTTTAGTTTGGTTGCTCCTTTATTTAGATTATTTAATTTGTATTTAAATGTTTGTGTTTAAAGTCTTCCTACAGGAAATATTTCATTTTTTTCTTCAGCACAATACGTAGATCTATGAAATATTTCATGTACACAATCCAATTTTGATCAGTTCTTAAGCTTAATTCTTTGAATTATCAAGCTTCTTGTCTACCTAGTTCTTGTTTTAATTATAAAAAATAGTTTCATTTTAACATGTTTGTGTTAAAATCTCACTGGTGAATTTTATTGCATTAGAAATTCACAGACATTGTTATATTTTCAATAATTTTTCTGTAATTTTTACAGCTGGTCATATTTATCAAATCCCAAGATCTTATAAACTGATATTCTTACATGACAACTGATTTTTAACAAAGTGCCCGCATGATGATTTTTGATGTCTTAAAATCCTTAGCTGTCTCCTTGGAGACACATTTATGGGTGTGGATGAAAAAAAGATGTTTTTTTTAGCTCACCAGAGCCGAAGGCTCTGAGTGAGCTATTGTGATCAGAGGGGGACCAGATGTCGTCGTCCGTCAACATTTTGACATTTTGTTTGTTAATGCGATAGAGGCCACAGTTTTCAACCGATTTTCATCAAACTTGGTCAGAATGTTTCTCTTGGTGGTTGGCGATCCCTATCGAAACTGGGTCATCTTGGGTCAAAAACTAGGTCACTAGGTCAGATTAAAGCAAAAATTTTGTTAATGCAATAGAGGTTACATTTTTTATCCGATTGTCATCAAATTTGGTATGAATATTGATATTGATGATCTCTACTCAAATTATTAAAATCATGTTCTTGAATTGCCCAGGGGCCCCGCCCTGGGTTTTTTTAAAAAAAAAATTATTTTAAATTCTGTTTTTAACCTTTGATTTTCTACAGTTATCAACCAGATTTTGGCACAAACTTTATACCATCTTAAAATTCAATCTTTCCTGAACAATTCATTCACTGGTTGTTCAGTGATAAAATTTGAAACAAAAATTTTAGTAGCAGAGTGAAAATTTCAAGTGTCAAAATTTCAATAGTTCTACCCGTCTTCAGCTATATTAAGATGTATTAGGATGCATTATCCAGTTTATTGCTCTAGTTGCTGGTCAGTTGACCTACTGAACTCTCCTGCTTAGATCTGTGTTATTCAATATTAAGAACTTTGCTCTGGAAGTTTTTATAGGGTAAATTTTGACATCTTCTATGGATACTAACCAAATAAACATTCTTACTTTATAGCACTGAATATCAGGCTTTTCTGAATATTTTATTGAAATTCGTAAGTAAAACGAACAACAACAACAACAAATTTGTAGCACATTCTCAAAATGTTCAGACTATATTAACCCTTTCGTCCATAGACACAACTTTTTGCGTGGGGGAATAGTGTATATCCAGATCAGCCGGCACATCCAAACCATCTGATCAGGATCTGCACTATTCGCTTTTTGATTCATTAGGTTATTTCTGACTAAAATGGGACCAGTGCAGATCCTGATCTGACGGCACGAATGTGCCAGCTGATCTGGATCTACACTTGTCGCACATGCGTTAAAATGCGTATATAAGGAGGAAAGGGTTATGTATATACCGTGTATGTACAAAAAATGGCAAGTTAATTGGAGGTCTCAGAACTCCAGCATTTGATTTTTTTCTAAGACTAGTATCAGTTTTCGGCAGTCAGATGCTTGAGAATTGAGTATGGTCTCTAGTCTCAGTTTTATTGTCTTTGGCCCTGATCTTGACCAAACCAGTCTTTAACTCTTTCCTCCATATAAACATATTTTTATGCAATGCCAACAGTGTAGATCCAGATCAGCTGGCTCATTTGTGTAGTCTGTTCAGGATCTGCACTGGTTGCATTTTAGTCAGAAGTAACTGAACAAATAAAAAAGTTAACAGTGTAGATTTTGTTCAGATGGTAGGGATATGCTGGCTGATCTGGATCTACACTGTTTGTCCATGCAATAAAGGTATATATATTGAGGAAAGGGTTAAGCATTTTTGTAGGAAAAGGTATATTCTATTAATTTCAACCAAACTACTGCCTCAAAAGAAAACAGAGATTATTTGCATTTATGTAATGGATTGAAGACTAGAGGCTTCTTGGAATTAAACACAAGTGTGACAGTGAAATGGTGTAAACACCAGCAAATGAAGTAGAATCGTCATCTCATGAAATGTGAAAACACATCTTTGTGTGATGCTCTAAGGCCCGTTATTTAAATTGTTGCAAAGTCAGCTGTGTATTTGTTTTTTTCTTCAATATTTTTCTACCTTTCATTTCATGAATCCAAGAATCTGGTGAGCGAGAGGGCTATTGGCCCTCTTGTTTAGATGACTAAGCACATTAAGTAGAAACCAAGTTAGTGTTTCTTAAGTCCAAAGTTTGTTATTTCGAATCAAAAGATGACAAAATAACAGAATGTTTTGTTTAACCCTTTTGTTATACATTGTTTCTTTTGTTGGTGTGTGGTTAATCCAATAATAATTATTTTGGATTTTGTAAAATGATAAAATAATTTTGCAAAAAGTTTCTAGTATTTTCCCTTTTATTGCTTTACATTGAGTGTATTTTACTTTATACAGCTGATTTATAACATTTTATTTACAACAAAAGTATTAACAGCATTAACAATTTGTTTTATTTAAGGTGAGTTATAATGTGGCTATGTATGTCTTTATATAAGTACTTGTTAAATCTAAGAATCAATTATATTGGCATATTTATCCAAAGTGGTCCGAGTTATGATTGGATATATAGATAGACTAGGCATGAATGTGAAACCTTATACCTGATCACACTTTTTGTTTTTCTCCTGTACATTGTATTCCAAAGCGAACCAACACAAATTTAGTGATAGGCATTTTTTTCAAATTAGCTACAGTGAGTACAATATGATTAAAGGCTACCAAATTTTGCCAGACCACTAGTAGTTGTGGTACAATATTTGAAATAGGGCAGATTATCAACCCTTTCAAATAACCATTGACTCTGACATTTTAATGTTCGTAACTTGAATTGACATTTGTTCTTGTATTATGTTTGACTAATGCGCAGTATATTATGTTTGGTTGATGTTGTAATGTTTATACCTTATATGTTGGAAACTAATTAAAAGTTTAAAAAAAAGAGTAGTCATGAATGAATGTATGAAAGAATCAGTGGGAAAAATGATTTAAAAGGTAAAAAGTTAGTATAGATAATTCATGTCTAGGTTTCCTTAAATCAAGATTATTTTTTACGGTATGAACTTTAGACACTGGAAATAGAAATTAATAAATATAAATTATAACAGATAATAGATTCATCTACATCTAAAATTGGACTTGTGTTTCATGAAATGAGCAAATTCTTTTAGTAGAAACTTGGAATAAATAACAATAATTTTAAGTACAGGACCCAGGTTATAATTTCTCATTTGCTACCCTTCAATGCTTACAAAAGCCATGTTAAAATTGACATAATAAAAACTGTCCCTTAAAATGACTGTCTATCACTGAGCATCATTCAGATACATGTACACATATATACATCTGGACTTCTTCATAGTCATATAATATGGTTATTCTTTATTTATATTACACAGTTTCATTCTTAATATAGCCAGTCTAATCTTACTTTTACTCTTTGAGAAGGAAAGTTGTATTATTGTTAAATTTTTTATTTAATTTTTATAATTACAACTAACTGTCGGTATGATTCAGCTATTAACTGGTGCTTGCTTATTTAATTATTTTGATAGTGTCTTTGCTTTCTGAAGCTTTTGGTACTTTTCATGCTAGCTTGAACTGTTTGGACATTTCTTTACTTTTTATGTACATTTTACAAACATGTTAACTTTTTGCTTGTTGTATCCATTTTACAAACATGTCTTTGTTTTGTGAATTTGTGCAATGCCTCAACTGAATTAAACTAATGAATAAAATGGTTTATGATAATGCAACTTCTTTTTAACTCTGTGCTGATGGAAGTCAATTTGTATTGTAACATACCACTTGCAATGGACTGCTTTTCACTGCTTGTCATTTAGTTGCATTGTGGTTAACATAAGTACTTTTACTTTCCATGCAAGTTCTTTAACCCTTTCCTCCATAGACACACCTGTATTGCGAGGGCGAACAGTTTAGATCCAGATCAGATGGCACATCCGTGCCATCTGATCAGGATCTAAACTGTTCCCTTTTTGATTCATTAGGTTTTCTCTGACCAAAATGCGACCAGTGCAGATCCTGATCAGATGGCACAGATGTGCAGGCTGATCCGGATCTACACTGGTCGCACATGCATAAAAATGTGTATATATGGAGGAAAGGTTAACCACAAATCTTCATGTTGAAGGATGGCTGTATTGATCAAGGCCTCTTAGAAATTTGACAGAAGATACTTCAAATCTTGAGGGGTTAATGTACTTTGCTTGATGATGGAGTGTGGAAGCACGGGTATGAAACATAGGAATCACCAAGTTTTCTGCAAACAAGATATGGGCCAAATATCATAAAGGGGACCAGTCTCAAATCTCAAGCATCTGATTGGCTGAAATAGTGACTGGTCGCCATTTCAGCCAATCAGATGCATGAGTTTCGAAACTGGTCTCCAATCTCAGTTTAATTATATTGGGCCCAGTACTTCCTGTGTTTCAAACAGTGCTGAAAAATGTCCTCTTTGCTGTGATATACTAGCATTTGAACTCCTGGGTAGTATATGGTGACACGTGTACAACTGTAAAGTAATAAGTAATTGTGCTTATAAATTTTCTCGTTTGGCAATCTCAGACATATTCGCGAATATTTATTTTCCCGTATTTTTCATTAGTTATTAATTTATTAAATACAGTCGAACCTGTCCTCAAAGACCATCCAAGATAAACCAATTAGTGGCCTTATAAGAAAGGCAGTCTTTTTTTTTACTGGTCAAGTTGTTTTTAAATCGGTTTGTCAAACAAATTATAATGATCTGCATGTGTCATTAGGTCAGGTTGAACTGTATAAATATGATTTATTATATTATATTATTTCTCGCAATCCTGAAGAATTATTTGCGCAAACTTATTTTTGCACTTCAGTTTTAACCATTGGCGATTATTGTTGGTTTCAGTATAATGCAGATTATTAACCTAAGAGTTGAACGGATGTAAGATGTCCAGATAGGGCCCATTCATAACTTTATTTGATTTTACTCGGCCACTTACAAACACTTCTGTTTGGCCAGATTTTCGGTCCGAACCTCGCGAACATGAAAAATAACATTAGACTCTTAAACCACTCGGTACCATCTCAAAAATAAGACCACCCTAACAATAAGACCACTATTTGAATGTTACTTTTAACAGTTTTGCACTGTTCTACTCCATCATTTGGACAACCTCAACATTAAGACTAGTTGTGACCACCCCAAGAGGTGGCCTTAATAGGTGGGTTTTACTGTATACATTAGTAATGTTTTCACAAAAATACTCGGAGTGATTTGAAGGGATCTGGTCAGTACTGCACATGTGACCTGCCAATAAAAATACTCTGCATTCACTGCCAACTGTTATACATTGCATTCAGTGCCAACTGTTCTTCCTCCCTGACCAAGTCTATTTTCTGAACCCTTGACCCTTCACTACAAAATATATAACTCTATGGCATTTGCTAAAAGTTAAGATCCAGATCAGCCTACACATCTATGCCGTCTGATCAGGATCCGCACAGTTCACTTTTTGATTCATTAGGTTCATTCTGATTAACATGCGGACAGTGCACATCTTGATCAGCCGGTACTTATGTGCCGCTTGATCTGAATTTACAGTTTTGCGATAAAATAGGGTAGTTATCTGTTCTTGTTAGTATATGGACCAATAAAATTTAATGACTACATGTTTTAACTTTTTTGGATTTAATTCTCTGGTTTGACGTGAGTTTAAACAAATAACTCGTCTTAATTTCCTCGATAGTTGAAATTTGCGGAAATAAAAGTACCTGCTCATCTGAATGATTATTTCTTTTTATCATAGTTTAATAAGAATTTAAAGAAAAACTTCAAAATCATAACAACTCAAATATCTTGCATTTTAATTCGGTGGTGTGTTATGACCTTCCGTCTGAAGCCTTAAGTTGGTATATTGTTCTAAATAGTTTTGAAACTATGGTATTGTAAGATACTCAAAAATGTTGTAACGTCGATTTATTTATCAATAAAATAATAATTAATAAGCAGTCTGACTTAAAATCATCTTTTGGAAACCGCTACGCAAACATTTTGTTGGATCTGACTTCAGTAAGATTGATGAAGCAGTCGACCGAAATTCAAAATTATAACTTTTTAGAGTTCAACTTTAACAGTCGATCGCCGTGTATCCCCGATTGTTCTATCAACAGTTGAAGAGACTGAATGTGTCCCAAGAAATAAATGAGTATTATTCTATGATCGATGATGGTGCCATCATGCTGTTTTTTTTTCATTCGCCGCAAAAAAATACGCTACGATAAACATAAAAGAAAACTTTGCTCGAAAAGATGAAAAAAAAACATATTACACGAAATAACAACCCCGCCAATTTCGAAAACGTTAACGAAAATTCTGATTTAAAAACAGGCCATATGAACTGTTGTTCTTTCTTTGCGTGGCATTCTTGTGTAAATTTCCTTGACGCAATTTTGCTTAGAGTTATTATGTTGTTGTTTTCGCTCGGCATTATTTCATTTGGTTTTTCTTGAATGTTGAAGAATGTTTTTAGAGATCAATCCTTTCTCATTTCTGTCTTAATTTGCGTGGTGTTTCATTGTTTTGTGTGGCTCAATTTTGTCGCGGGGTGGGAGGGGTGGGGGGCTTTTTGATATTTAAAAATACAACAAAATGAGATGGCATCAATTGGCCATCATGATGATGCCATAATTATGGCAAGCTATCCCAGGTATATCATAACTCGTACCTGTGCCCAAGGTTATAAAACTGAGCATGGAAACCAGTCTCAAATCTCAAGCATCTGATTGGCTGAAATGGCGACTGGTCGCCATTTCAGCCAATCAGATGCTTGAGATTTGAGACTGGTTTCCAATCTCTGCTTTAAAACCTTCAGACCTGATAAAACTATGTCTCTAATGTCACAACTCCTTTACTCCATATATACGCATTTTTGTGCATGAGCGACCAGTGCTGATCCAGATCGGCCGACACATCCTGATCAGAATCTAGTTTAAATGAATATATGTATACGAGTTTGCGAGTTATGTTTTACAAAGTGTTAGTAGATCTTCAGATGATTTAGCATACAAATATATTTTATGAGAGCTCGACAAACAAATATGACGTTGCTTATCAAAGAGCTTGGCTTTTTCACACCACTGACAACTTTGATTGGTGACATGCGGCGATGAAACGGGGTAATGTTCAGGAAGTAACTGATAACCGCGCGAGTAACAAGTCATCTGTCACGTGACATATTTTCGGTTTCGATAAGATGGCGGGAACCAGGAAGAAGCGCAGATGTAACATGGAGAACATGCTTATAGTTTTACTGTTGATGTTTTACCGCACATCTTATGTGAATTGCATACAGTGCATCTCACAATATAATCAACCAGTAGACTGGTGAGTGTTGTCGATTTCTTACCTTTTTAAGAACACTATAGTTTATCTCTACATTTACTTATAATTGCAAGATTTATTAGATGGTACAGAAGTTCAATTACAAAGCAGTAAAGTATTTCAAACTTTGAATCAACATGTGCAGCGCTACTTTCGAAACTACTTGGTTAATCAGAATACAGCCTTGTAACTCGGGTCTCTTCCCATGATATTTTGGGGTTTGTTGAGACAAATTGACTTTAGATAGGATTTATACAAAATTTAGTGCTCATCATCTTTTCTATAGAACCTAAACGGGAATAGACCAACACCTAGAGCAAAAATACAATATTATTTTGACACTGATGGGACATTCTGATTATGATTTAGGAATGTTTTTCATGTTTTTTTTTCAGGGAACCGTAAAGTTGTTTAAATAACTAGACTTTTATAAAATTGACCATTTTTATTATTTTGTATTTATATTTTAATATTTTACTCCATATACTCAGAAAAAGCAGTATTGCAGGGATATATCAACCATCTTCACATATACCTGTAGTTGATCCCGTTTTTTCTGTATCCTTCCCACACTATTTAAAGCCTTCTAATGTCCTGCACAATTTACAGCCAGCCCATTTTTAATACGGTGTTTGGATGTCGAGTCAAGTCCCGATCTTGAGGGGTTTCACAGTAGTCTGTGCCTTATCTAATGTGCCTCACAGTAGTCTGTGGTTTAACCAGTTTGCCTACACAATATTTAACCACTAAATGACTAGCGCTAAATGGTTTAAACATTCTATTAATTTAAATTTATTAATTTGACAATAACGGTGAAAATGGTCTTACTGCTTAATATATTGACCATGCTCAATGATTGACTCATTAATTGACTCTAATGTGTTGGGACCAGTACCTCTTCCTTCAGATCAGGTGTTCAGATAGGAACCGATGACTTCCATATCACGGATTGGCACTACTAACCTCTTACAAAACCTTAAATATTTTCACCGTGCATTTATACTTGTAGGTTTATAGCCTACAAAATGCCTGGTTCACATGGAGGTGGCAAGAAAAACAGTTTTTTCTACATGGATGTGAATTCCCCATCTTGGACATTGTCCTCTAGCACACTTAATGACTTGGATCAAGCTGTCGCATACACTTTGAATCAACTCTATTCAACGAAACAAAAAAGTCCAGTGAGTGTCTAGTTAGATAATTGTTTCATAAATAGAGAGCATCTAAACTAATTTTTGCAATTGTATTTTTATGAGGTTCACTGAATGTTATTTCTGTGATAATACATGTATGCCGCCTGCTATACATTAAATGTAATTTCCGTGATAAAACCTATATGCCTGATGGCATTTAGATGTAATTTCCGTGATAATACCTATATGCCTGATGGCCTTTAAATGTAAATTTCGTAATAATACCTATATGCCTGATGGCCTTTAAATATAATTTTCGTGATAATACCTATATGCCCGACGACCTTTAAATGTAATTTTCGTGAAAATACCTATATGCCCGACGGCCTTTAAATGTAATTTCCCTGATAATACCTGTATGCCTGACGGCCTTTAAATGTAATTTTCGTGATAAAACCTGTATGCCTGACGACCTTTAAATGTAATTTTCGTGATAATACCTATATGCCTGATTGCCTTTAAATCTAATTTCCGTGATAATACCTACTTGTATATGCCTGATGGCATTTAAATGTAATTTCCGTGATAATACCTATATGCCTGATGGCATTTAAATGTAATTTTCGTGATAATACTTATATGCCTGATGGCATTTAAATGTAATTTCCGTGATAATACCTATATGCCTGATGGCATTTAAATGTAATTTCCGTGATAATACTTATATGCCTGATGGCATTTAAATGTAATTTTCGTGATAATACTTATATGCCTGATGGCATTTAAATGTAATTTCCGTGATAATACCTATATGCCTGACGACCTTTAAATGTAATTTCCTTGATAATACCTAGATCTATATGCCTGACGACCTTTAAATGTAATTTCCGTGATAATACCTATATGTCTGACGACCTTTAAATGTAATTTTCGTGATAATACCTATATGCCTGACGACCTTTAAATGTAATTTCCGTGATAATACCTATTTGCCTGATGGCATTTAAATGTAATTTTCGTGATAATACCTATATGCCTGACGAGTGACGACCTTAAAATGTATTTTCCATGATAATTCCTATATGCCTGATGACATTTAAAGTTAATTTCCGTGATAATACATATATCCTTTTAATGTAAATTCCTTGATAATAGATCCTACATGAATGCATGATTAAAAAATATTATATCAGACTTCCTATACCAAATACGTTTCTATTACAGAACTCTACAGATCTTGCCTATGTGATGTATAACGATGAGCTACCAAACATTACAGCTAAATATGGTCATACTAAAGGTATTGTTTTTGTATGTCACAAAGACATTTTTCTCATCAAATCTGTTTTACAAGGCTAAACTATACCTGATGACTGCAGTCAAGTTCATATTTCATTTTTCGTTTTAGTTTCCGCTTTGCCTGTGAGTCAGTGCATCATATGTTCAGTGGTTCCACTAGCTGCACAAAGTGTCATTTTGATAATGTTCAGGGGTCCCACTAGCTGCACAAAGTGTCATTTTGATAATGTTCAGGGGTTCCACTAGCTGCACAAAGTGTCATTTTGATAATGTTCCGTGGTTCCACTAGCTGCACAAAGTGTCATTTTGATAATGTTCAGTGGTTCCTCTAGCTGCACAAAGTGTCATTTTGATAATGTTCAGTGGCTCCACTAGCTGCCCAAAGTGTCATTTTGATAATGTTCAGTGGCTCCACTAGCTGCCCAAAGTGTCATTTTGATAATGTTCCGGGGTTCCACTAGCTGCACAAAGTGTCATTTTGATAATGTTCCGGGGTTCCACTAGCTGCACAAAGTGTCATTTTGATAATGTTCCGTGGTTCCACTAGCTGCACAAAGTGTCATTTTGATAATGTTCCGTGGTTCCACTAGCTGCACAAAGTGTCATTTTGATAATGTTCCGTGGTTCCACTAGCTGCACAAAGTGTCATTTTGATAATGTTCCGTGGTTCCACTAGCTGCACAAAGTGTCATTTTGATAATGTTCCGTGGTTCCACTAGCTGCACAAAGTGTCATTTTGATAATGTTCCGGGGTTCCACTAGCTGCACAAAGTGTCATTTTGATAATATTCCGGGGTTCCACTAGCTGCACAAAGTGTCATTTTGATAATGTTCCGTGGTTCCACTAGCTGCACAAAGTGTCATTTTGATAATGTTCCGGGGTTCCACTAGCTGCACAAAGTGTCATTTTGATAATGTTCCGTGGTTCCACTAGCTGCACAAAGTGTCATTTTGATAATGTTCAGTGGTTCCACTAGCTGCACAAAGTGTCATTTTGATAATGTTCAGTGGTTCCACTAGCTGCACAAAGTGTCATTTTGATAATGTTCAGGGGTTCCACTAGCTGCACAAAGTGTCATTTTGATAATGTTCAGGGGTTCCACTAGCTGCACAAAGTGTCATTTTGATAATGTTCAGGGGTTCCACTAGCTGCACAAAGTGTCATTTTGATAATGTTCCGTGGTTCCACTAGCTGCACAAAGTGTCATTTTGATAATGTTCCGTGGTTCCACTAGCTGCACAAAGTGTCATTTTGATAATGTTCCGTGGTTCCACTAGCTGCACAAAGTGTCATTTTGATAATGTTCCGTGGTTCCACTAGCTGCACAAAGTGTCATTTTGATAATGTTCCGTGGTTCCACTAGCTGCACAAAGTGTCATTTTGATAATGTTCCGTGGTTCCACTAGCTGCACAAAGTGTCATTTTGATAATGTTCCGGGGTTCCACTAGCTGCACAAAGTGTCATTTTGATAATGTTCCGGGGTTCCACTAGCTGCACAAAGTGTCATTTTGATAATGTTCAGGGGTTCCACTAGCTGCACAAAGTGTCATTTTGATAATGTTCAGGGGTTCCACTAGCTGCACAAAGTGTCATTTTGATAATGTTCCATGGTTCCACTAGCTGCACAAAGTGTCATTTTGATAATGTTCCGTGGTTCCACTAGCTGCACAAAGTGTCATTTTGATAATGTTCCGTGGTTCCACTAGCTGCACAAAGTGTCATTTTGATAATGTTCCGTGGTTCCACTAGCTGCACAAAGTGTCATTTTGATAATGTTCCGTGGTTCCACTAGCTGCACAAAGTGTCATTTTGATAATGTTCCGGGGTTCCACTAGCTGCACAAAGTGTCATTTTGATAATGTTCCGGGGTTCCACTAGCTGCACAAAGTGTCATTTTGATAATGTTCCGGGTTCCACTAGCTGCACAAAGTGTCATTTTGATAATGTTCCGTGATGTTCCGTGGTTCCACTAGCTGCACAAAGTTTCATTTTGATAATGTTCCGGGGTTCCACTAGCTGCACAAAGTGTCATTTTGATAATGTTCCGGGGTTCCACTAGCTGCACAAAGTGTCATTTTGATAATGTTCCGGGGTTCCACTAGCTGCACAAAGTGTCATTTTGATAATGTTCCGGGGTTCCACTAGCTGCACAAAGTGTCATTTTGATAATGTTCCGGGGTTCCACTAGCTGCACAAAGTGTCATTTTGATAATGTTCCGTGGTTCCACTAGCTGCACAAAGTGTCAATTTGATAATGTTCCGTGGTTCCACTAGCTGCACAAAGTGTCATTTTGATAATGTTCAGTGGTTCCACTAGCTGCACAAAGTGTCATTTTGATAATGTTCCGTGGTTCCACTAGCTGCACAAAGTGTCATTTTGATAATGTTCCGTGGTTCCACTAGCTGCACAAAGTGTCATTTTGATAATGTTCCGGGGTTCCACTAGCTGCACAAAGTGTCATTTTGATAATGTTCCGGGGTTCCACTAGCTGCACAAAGTGTCATTTTGATAATGTTCCGGGGTTCCACTAGTTGCACAAAGTGTCATTTTGATAATGTTCAGTGGTTCCACTAGCTGCACAAAGTGTCATTTTGATAATGTTCAGTGGTTCCACTAGCTGCACAAAGTGTCATTTTGATAATGTTCAGGGGTTCCACTAGCTGCACAAAGTGTCATTTTGATAATGTTCAGGGGTTCCACTAGCTGCACAAAGTGTCATTTTGATAATGTTCAGGGGTTCCACTAGCTGCACAAAGTGTCATTTTGATAATGTTCAGGGGTTCCACTAGCTGCACAAAGTGTCATTTTGATAATGTTCCGTGGTTCCACTAGCTGCACAAAGTGTCATTTTGATAATGTTCCGTGGTTCCACTAGCTGCACAAAGTGTCATTTTGATAATGTTCCGTGGTTCCACTAGCTGCACAAAGTGTCATTTTGATAATGTTCCGTGGTTCCACTAGCTGCACAAAGTGTCATTTTGATAATGTTCCGTGGTTCCACTAGCTGCACAAAGTGTCATTTTGATAATGTTCCGTGGTTCCACTAGCTGCACAAAGTGTCATTTTGATAATGTTCCGGGGTTCCACTAGCTGCACAAAGTGTCATTTTGATAATGTTCCGGGGTTCCACTAGCTGCACAAAGTGTCATTTTGATAATGTTCCGGGGTTCCACTAGCTGCACAAAGTGTCATTTTGATAATGTTCCGGGGTTCCACTAGCTGCACAAAGTGTCATTTTGATAATGTTCAGTGGTTCCACTAGCTGCACAAAGTGTCATTTTGATAATGTTCAGTGGTTCCACTAGCTGCACAAAGTGTCATTTTGATAATGTTCAGTGGTTCCACTAGCTGCACAAAGTGTCATTTTGATAATGTTCAGGGGTTCCACTAGCTGCACAAAGTGTCATTTTGATAATGTTCAGGGGTTCCACTAGCTGCACAAAGTGTCATTTTGATAATGTTCAGGGGTTCCACTAGCTGCACAAAGTGTCATTTTGATAATGTTCAGTGGTTCCACTAGCTGCACAAAGTGTCATTTTGATAATGTTCCGTGGTTCCACTAGCTGCACAAAGTGTCATTTTGATAATGTTCCGTGGTTCCACTAGCTGCACAAAGTGTCATTTTGATAATGTTCCGTGGTTCCACTAGCTGCACAAAGTGTCATTTTGATAATGTTCCGTGGTTCCACTAGCTGCACAAAGTGTCATTTTGATAATGTTCCGTGGTTCCACTAGCAATGTTCCGTGGTTCCACTAGCTGCACAAAGTGTCATTTTGATAATGTTCCGTGGTTCCACTAGCTGCACAAAGTGTCATTTTGATAATGTTCCGTGGTTCCACTAGCTGCACAAAGTGTCATTTTGATAATGTATCGTGGTTCCACTAGCTGCACAAAGTGTCATTTTGATAATGTTCCGTGGTTCCACTAGCTGCACAAAGTGTCATTTTGATAATGTTCCGTGGTTCCACTAGCTGCACAAAGTGTCATTTTGATAATGTTCAGTGGTTCCACTAGCTGCACAAAGTGTCATTTTGATAATGTTCAGGGGTTCCACTAGCTGCACAAAGTGTCATTTTGATAATGTTCCGTGGTTCCACTAGCTGCACAAAGTGTCATTTTGATAATGTTCCGTGGCTCCACTAGCTGCACAAAGTGTCATTTTGATAATGTTCCGTGGTTCCACTAGCTGCACAAAGTGTCATTTTGATAATGTTCCGTGGTTCCACTAGCTGCACAAAGTGTCATTTTGATAATGTTCCGTGGTTCCACTAGCTGCACAAAGTGTCATTTTGATAATGTTCCGTGGTTCCACTAGCTGCACAAAGTGTCATTTTGATAATGTTCCGTGGTTCCACTAGCTGCACAAAGTGTCATTTTGATATTGTTCCGTGGTTCCACTAGCTGCACAAAGTGTCATTTTGATAATGTTCAGTGGTTCCACTAGCTGCACAAAGTGTCATTTTGATAATGTTCCGTGGTTCCACTAGCTGCACAAAGTGTCATTTTGATAATGTTCAGGGGTTCCACTAGCTGCACAAAGTGTCATTTTGATAATGTTCAGTGGTTCCACTAGCTGCACAAAGTGTCATTTTGATAATGTTCCGTGGTTCCACTAGCTGCACAAAGTGTCATTTTGATAATGTTCAGTGGTTCCACTAGCTGCACAAAGTGTCATTTTGATAATGTTCCGTGGTTCCACTAGCTGCACAAAGTGTCATTTTGATAATGTTCCGTGGTTCCACTAGCTGCACAAAGTGTCATTTTGATAATGTTTTAGGGAATTCTGCCAGTGATAGCCAAAATACCCTTATTAAGGAAAAATGATACTTCAGCTAAACTCACAGGGGTCAAAATGAGAGTTTTTTTTGGTAATTTCAAGAGTCAAAGGGTCATCTCCCGGGTGAAATGGAACCCCTGATATTTTGGTCTGGTGGATAAAAATTGTCAAATAGGGAACACAACGAAACTTGTTATAATAACTTAAGGCAAATAGAAGGTGTACAATGCACATGGATCAGGACTCCAGATTATAAAACCGAGAATGGAAACCGATCTCAAATCAAGGGACCAGTCGGCATTTTAGCCAATCAGATGCTTGAGATTTGAGACTAATCTCCAATCTGTTTTACGATATTGGGACAAGGTGTACAATGCACATGAAGCAGAATATCTTCGTATATCTGGCTTCTAGTTGGCTCACATCATTGAAAAACTACTTTTGTCAGCAATTTTATTAATTTATATTCATATTTCGTTGATATGTAGTTAAAGTCATTGCAATTTCAGGTGTCATTGCTTTTGACAGTAAGTCAGGTTTTTGGTTGGTTCACAGTACACCAAAGTTTCCCCCAGCGGTGTCGGCAGGTTACAGCTGGCCCACTTCGGCAAACAGAAACGCCCAGACTTTCCTGTGCATCTCCATGGCAACTGTCAACAATATCGATGAAATTGGTATATTAATGAAAAACTTTGATGTTGCTATACTTTTAGTTAAGAAAACCCAAAAATACGCTCTTAACTTTTACTTAATGGAATATGACTGCTATACATGAGTGAACATGGTACATCCAGCTGGCACATCCATGCCGTCTTATCAGGATTCTTTTTTTTTTGCTTTTAAATACAATAGGTTAAATCTGTCCAAGAAGAGAATAGTGTAGACCCTCATCAGGTGGCAATGCTATGCTGGCTGATCTGGATCTACATTGTTTGCACGTGCGGTAAAACCTGTATGTATGTAGTAAAGGGGTTTTCAATGCTTGCGAATTCTGACACAGTATTTTTATGAGCGCTTTTAATTCATTCATCTGTTCCACTGCCTACTCAGCCTGTGTCACAACAATTTACTTTGAAAGAGTTTTAGCTCAACTTTTCGAAGAATTAGGGAGCTATCCTGCTTAAATTGGCGCCAAATCTCACATGGATCAAAAATTCCCTTAATTCTATTCTATCAAAACACAAAATACTTTTAAATGCACACACGTGTATTATGATACTGACACAGTATGTTGTATCGTTTTAAAAATCTTTCAATTAGAAAGAGAGAAATCAACGTTTATCACCAATTTATGAGACTGTAAAACTTTAGGTATTAAAAACACACACTTTAAGAAAATCTTACAGAGTATTTATTATGTAATACAAAAGGACGCAATTTAATCTGTTGTCACTATTATATTTTTCATGTTTTATGATGTTTAGTTTTTGTGTATGGATGTAAATAGAATTTAGAGAATATTAAGATCTATGTATTTTTTCATTGTTCTAACTTTTCTTAATATATGAAAAAGAAAGATACATTTATAACATTTATTTTTGAAAGGTTCTAATGAACTACATTTTGCTGTCTGATAGATTCAGATTATAACTTTCTTTTGTATAAATGAGCATGCAACGATGACTGTAGACTGCCTTTAAAATGTGCATGTTCGAGTGTGGATGATCAAAATGATCTCCGTGGCAGCTCTCACAATGGGTTTAAAAACTTGTTAGAAATTTTTGCATAATATTTTAAATTCGAGATAACATAGCCTCATATATACATGTAATATACTAGTCAAGATTTGATAGGGATCACATTCCTTTATCCTGATTTATTGCTCTTACACAGTTTCCACTGCAGTTCTACTTCAACAGTTTGATGGCTCATTTCTTTTTTGGTACAAAGCTGATGTCAAATGAACAAATTTTGCGAAACACAGCAAACATTTTATCATTTTAACCTTATGTAAGTAATAAACACACCTTTTATGTGATCCTTATCAAACTTTGAGTAGTATAGTTAACCATGCAGGAGTTGCCATCTTGGAGGGTGTTCTCACACTGCATATTGTCAAATATCCAGAATGATAAATCTCCCACTTTTTATCTAGAGATTATCAATTTCATGTAATGTTACTTCAGGTAAACAGCTGTTATTCAACTACCCTCAGATTTATGACAAGAATCTTCCGCCATCTTTTGAAACACAATATCCCAATATGGCTGCAGCTTTGGCGGGAAACCATGTGACATCACCACCATGGTTCAGGGAAACAGCTCTGATGTCATTGGCTGGAACAAAGTTTGTGTCCTTTGCAAAGTATTCAAAATTTGCAAAAGGTAATTGCATGCAATTTTGTCAAAAGTAAAAATCTGTTATTTGTTTAAGCTGTTTTAGATACTTATGGGTTTTAATGCAGAATACAGTGCCCAAGGTTATAAAACTGAGCATGGAAACCAGTCTCAAATCTCAAGCATCTGATTGGCTGTAATAGCGACCAGTCACCATTTCAGCCAAATCAGATCCTTGAGATTTGAGACTGGTTTCCAATCTCAGTTTTATAACATTCAGCTTAATTCCTCCAATTAGTATTTTTTGTATTGTTACTATGTTTTTATACTGCATGTGTCCAAAAGTACACGAAAGAAAATAATTGTGCAAGAATATGGTGAGGAACAAAATAGCATTTATCCAATTCTCAATTCCACTTGAACCTGACCTCGGACAATTCCATTGGTGATTTGGAGAATGACTAAAATGTCGTCATATGACTAACGATGTGACTGTGGACTAGTAGACTGGCTTCCGTCCCTATGTTCTGTTATACGAGGGCGGATCAAAAAGTTCGTGGACTTTTGTCATTGCATCTTAATTTGAAACACTTTCGCAATAAATTATATATTAAATTAAATCAGAAAACAAACGTAACAAACTGAACTAAAATATTCATATATTTAATCGATTTCAAAAGCGCGTCGCTTATTTGAATAACCGTGGTAACACGTAGTCGGCGCACGCCGTTGCCATTGTACTTTATAAAGCATAAACCTGTCAATAAAAACAAAACTACTAGTCGAAAAAGAGCCAAACTTCGCAACGTCAAAGCACGGTATACAAATGATGTCATGCCGAAATTTTACGTCATTCTGACTATGCCTTATAAAAACAGTCAATATTTAAGAGACCTATCACCAACGTTAAAACGTCAGAAATGTCGCCGTCATATCGCCCGGAAATACGCGCTATTATAAAATTCTGTCATGGTCTTTGAAAATCACCTCATGAAAAGCTATAATAATTTAGCAGACGCAAATGAAAACTTCCGGAAGCCGAGCTCTAGTTTTTAAGTGGTACCATTGTTTTTTTTTGCGGTCAGAAGAGCCGTTAAAAAGGACTGGGGTAAGGAAAAAAGAAAAAAAAAACGGCGTTACGGCAGTGACGTCAAGCCGGGAGGTCATTGAAGCGGACTAAATTCTAACTATTATGGCGCTTTTCGAGCTATTCTAGACTGGATGAGGTACCTTGCAACGGATATTGCCAAACAAATGACATTTTAAAGGTGTGTTAATAATTAACTAACAAATATGTTGTTTTTTTCAAAAAATGTTTTTGTTTGGTATTTGAATCATTACAAAGTCATTAATTATCAAATAAGAATAAAAAAGTTATTTATAATTTTAATTAAACTTGAGTAACAGCTACACAGACTGTGTCCACAATGCAAAGACTTGTGATAATATTAACAAATACAAATTTGTAATGAGTTTTTTTTACAGTTACACGCCCTTTGCTAAAGTACCGCGATACTGTGGGTATTGCATTCCTGGTCGTTTCTTCGGAAGAGGACCACTTTTTTGATCGCCTCATATCCACTTGCGAGACTTTGACCAGCAATGATACACTACTATGTTCGATCAATGGGTTTCCCCGGAATAGCTGCGCCCGTGAATTAGCGTCGTTGACGTTATTAGATCTAATTTTACGTGCGCCGGATAGCGGTTAGTGTATGATTTTAATTGTTCATAGTTTTTTTACGTGATGTTGTATTTTGGTGATATTTTGTAAAAATATGCTGGACATATTCCGATTTAAGCTTGTGTAATTTTATTTGTGGTATTTTGAATAATATAAAAACCAGAACAAAAGTCCACGAACTTTTTGATCCGCCCTCGTATAGTCTCATGTCACTTATACAATAATCATCAATACCTTCAAGAAAAGCAACTCCTGCAGGTACTTTGCTGATATGCATTTCACTTCCCTTATCTCCCAGAACATAGGATGGTTCAGCATATCAGTAAAAAAGGGAAAATAAAATGAATAAAAAAGGAGATAATAAGTATTTCAGTGTTTTCTTTAATAAACCATCTAGTTGGTGCCAGGATAGTGGACTAGTTACAATATGGTGTTGAGCTTTACTGATTACACAGGTGTTAAGCTTAACTCGTTTCACCAGGTGTTAAGCTTAACGTGTAACTCTATGGTGTAGAGCTAACTCGTTACACCTGGCGTTGAGCTTAACTCGTTACACCAGGTGTTCAGCTGAACTTGTAAATCCATGGTGTTGAGCTTAACTCATTTAACTAGATGTTAAGCTTAGCTTGATACACTATGGTGTTTGAGCTTGGATTAATTTAGGATGTAAAGGAA